>JAQFYM010003102.1:0-19973 GCA_034694785.1 Agrenia bidenticulata | reverse complement strand
TTCAAATTTTTCAATTTTTTCAAATCTTTCATTTTTCATGAAAAATAATAAGAGTTTGGAAATTTCACCAACCCTGATTGAATTAAGTGGTGAAAATGTGCGTAGTGATTGGTAAAGGCCCAGCCCATGTAACTAATTAGGTAGTTCTCAGGTTCATTCCCAATGTCTGGGTCTTGTCTGAATGACTGAATAGGGCTTTTGAAAAATAAAACCCAAAGGCACACACAATATCCCTGAAAGTCCATTTACGTCCAAGCTCAAAGTTCATGTACGCTGGAATAATAAATAAACGGTAATTCAATGGCAATGGCACAGGGTAGAGACCAAGTGTCTGGCACAGGGATGGTAATAATGTGATTTACGCCCATTACCAATTCATACGATATTCAATTAACCATGATAATAAATCTTTCCTTCCCGTACGCTGACTGTTCACGTCCTTCTCTGTTGTGGCATCGTGCATGAGGACCAACGTATGTTTATAATATTCCATAGACCTATGCAACACCACGGAAGATAACATTTATGAGGGGAAAGCAAAGATTAGAAAAAGGCTGCTACAAATGAATGTGTCACATATCACATTGGAATATTAGCGTTCCCTTTTGGTAAGACTAAAAGCATCCTCAAGCCACGAGGATTAAGCAGAATCCCATCCTATATGTCCCATCCCAAGTTTAATGTGTTTGATTACATAACTGCTATAAATTATACTATTTTCTCTATTTATTAAAACATTTTTAATTGAAGGCAAATAGCTTAAAGGGAATTCTAACTGCGTCGGGAATTATTCATTTGAGGTTTTTAAATTTTAAAGCCCAACCTGGGCGATATCCAAGCGTGTATGCCAATTTAAATATTATTGAAAAGTGGTGAACTGGCTGGTTGTAAATTATGTGTTACTTTTCTTTTGCATATCTATAAAACATTCGGAAGATTTGTTACACTCCCTGTTGAAACACATCATCATCGATGATGAATCTCTAAGGTGGATGATAAATGGGAGTCTAAAGACGGGTAAGATTGTACGTACATATTTGGTCTTTGGGGTGGTATGTCTTGGAGAGTTGAGAACTCCAAAGGCATTGTTGATAGTATCCTGCAGTTACTTAATTAACATAGGAAATAATTCGAAACTGAAAGTTGTTTGCTATTGAGTAAAAAAAATTCAAATGGCATACCAGACACAGACCAAAATTGTAATATTAAAGTTTGCATAATATTTTATGCTATCGACTCCTTTCTGTCCTTCTACAGCTGAAATCTTTAAGAGTTGTCCAAACGAATTTTTTCTCTCAATATTTTGTATTCACAATGGCAATTTAAAATATTTAAAAAAAAAATACCGTAACAGTAAATAAAATAAAAGCTGATTTTCTCTATGCATCCGATTGGCTCAAGCTTCTTGCCGTGTCTATATTTATGCAATGTGATTTGACTGTCAATGCGTGAAATTGAGTTGAATTGAAATTGATATATTGTTTTTAATTTAGTTCCCTCACTGGACAGGACGTGTTGAGTGTGGTGGCGGTGGTGGATTTTATTTTGAGGATATAGAAATAGAAAGTGAGATGTGAGATGGGTTATACTAATGGGATTTAGGATTTAAGTCTGCAAGGAATAAAGTTGAATCGGATACGAGAGGATGAGCCACTTTCCGTAGCCCAGCACGTCCCTCCATAGAGGAACGCATTTGGAACGGTTTAGAGAAAGCAGTTATAGTAGTAATAATAACATCCCCAAAACTCCAAGTCTAGCAGCAGCTAAGCAGGCATATATTTATCTGTCTATAACATACATAATGCAATGTCAAATCGACAGGGTGCCACTGCCGACAGTACATACTAAGTCTAGTCGTTTGAGGGTATTACTGGGAACTTGGGATTTGGCATGGAGGTGGAGGATAGATTCACAGAACACATTTGGTGTTGGAACTTCCAAGTTAGAAACAGAATGTGTCTGACGTGGCGAATCCCTTTGAAAACCTTTTATCTCTGCCCTCTCATCATAATATCCTATTCGAATCTGTATAGTAGTGGAGATGATGTGCCATTTGTATTTACATTCTCTCCATCGGCTTCCCTCAGTTGCTTTGATTTCATATCGTTCTGTAGTGCAGAACGATATGCTCGTGTAATTTATTCTCAGCCACATACGCACGATTAGTGAGAGGGTCTTTGTCTTTTGTCATGTCTGTAGTTATTCCAATTTTGGATTGAAAGAGCTCCATTTCATTATTAACTTCATTATTAGAATATTTTCCATACGGCACTAACTGAGCTCAATGCATTGTGGAATCGTTTATTTTGTATCAGTGAAGAGGACTATTTGATATGATAAGTATTGGGATTCCAACTGATTTTCTAATGGGATGAAACAGATTGAATATTTCCATCCGTTGAAAACAAATCTGGGTAAATGAGCAATATCAATTACACGGCTACGTGCTATTATTTATATTTATTGCTCAGCTGAAATATCCTCCAGCAGCCTTATTCTAATTTCCAACGCAGCCAGCAATCGTTGAGTATGGAGTTTAGAGAATGCATGCAATGCCCATTAAGGATCAGATTAAAAATCCAGGAATGATAGTGCTCAATATGAATGTGGAATTAAATGAGGCATGAACATTTTTTGAAATGGTTTATTTCATCCCTTTTAGGGAAGTTAATTATGGGCTTTGGGTAATGGCCAAAATTGGGATGTGGGAATATACGGGTCACTTCCATAGATAATACTTTGGTGTACAAAAGTTTCTTTAATCCTTTATGGGCTGAGTATACATAGATTGTATGCGCAAAGAAATGGAGAGCCGAGAGGTAATTTAACATTTGAGATAAACTCAAGCTCCACCTATAAATTAACTTTACGACAGTCAATTAAAAATTTATCTAGGTTGCGCTTGCTAAATAAGGTCAAGCCGTTTATCTAGAATTAATTCCGGGAGCAGAAACTTTAGATTACGTTTTATGTTCTGTAATTTACAAAGTGATAATTTAACGATACTGAAGGCCTTGTTGAAGGGTAGGTAAGCCGATAGGGATGATAACGGTCCGCGTTGACTTATAGCCATTCTAAGAGCAAAGGTAGATACTACACAGGACAACCTTTTTGCTGAGTCTTGGTAATTTAGGAAATAGAGTAATTAAAATTGGTCGTGAGTCGGTTGCATGATTAAGACCCACTCGTATTATTTCTCATTAACTAAATTTTGATGAAACACGGAAATTTACGTTTTAGTCGTTTGTTTAAGGCCCACATGCTGATTAATTATTTGCACAGTACTACTGAATCCCGGATCAAATTACAAAATGTTGAGTAGAGTTTATTCCACATAGTTATTTTTAAAAAAAACTTCAATTCACACAATCCATTTTGTCCTCGTCCAACGTGTATATTTTGTTTGAAAAGTTGACAACTTTTAAATATCACATTTATGGGAATTTTTCCTTGTTTAAGTTTGTATCAATTCTAATTGATCGTTTGGCAAAGAGCTCTCGTATTTTTTCCTTTGATTGAATCCATCTCACAAACATTTGCTACAAATTGCATAAAACTATTAGCTAACACTAACAAAACAAGCATAAATGTCTCGATATTTTATTGAGTATACTTGATATGAAATATTATTCGTATTTTATCATTATCACCATCTCTGGATGAATAATGATGAACAAGGAATAAATATTGTACGATTGAACCAACTCTCATCAAAGCCTCGATTCATCAATGACTTCAACAGCCCTCACCTTACTTGGAACGAGTGTCTACCTAGTTTGACTAACGAGGACATTCCTCCTTCCTCTAATTGAGTTGAGGCTCTCGTATATGAGAATAGGATTGCATTGTGCTGTCCATAGATGTTAACTTTTCTCAAGTTGTTTACAAGACAGGCGTTGAGGTGGGTTCCCTCCAACCCTTGTTATGCACTCGGTTCGTTTGGTTGTCATCAAGACAAGCGTCGATTTCGGACACGACAGCAACATTACAAACAACAAGGACTTGACTGGGAAGATGAAGACGAATCTCCAGAGACGGTGAATTCTCTAACGAGAAGAACATGTTGGGTCATTATTGTAATAAAGTGCTTGGCATGGGGGGTCTCCAAACCCTGAAAAGTCAACCTTGTAGAAACACCCTTTCTTTAAATCGAAAAACATTTTGATGTACGAGCATCAACAAGTATGCCCTTGTGAAGATGGCTACGAGGGCAAAAAACCATTCCTTCTTTATTTGAATGAAGCGGAATAATAAGCATAAATATAATTACTATTTTCCAATTACTTTGTATTTAGAAACTTATTTCAAAAACTCAGTCGGAACTTTTAAAAAATCAACTTTATTTTTCTATATTCTGATCAACCCCGCCAAGTCGTTTTTAGATTTTAACAAGAAAACATCAATCATGTCATTTCTAACATTAAGTTCATTGACTTCTAATCTTTAAAAAATTTTCTCACTATGCAGAATAGCAAGTCAATCCAACAAAACCATTCAACTTGGTTCATGAATTTTTTTTTCAAATTTTGAAATCCTTTTTTGTTTAGATTTCTATCTTTGAACCATTGTTCGTTAACTCGTTAGCCTGTTGCACTCCATCATGCAAATGATGACAACGACAAAACCTCGAACCCATAAAAGCTTGTAGAACTTTGTCTCCTTTGAACTTTTAAATTGTCATACGGACTGTATTTTATTTTTATACGAGAGATATACCCGCTCAGGCAGTTGAAGTTCTCTTTACACTATCTGCAGCAATTGCTACAGCTAAACCTATTTGTGTTGTACATGTTGAGACAGCTTGCATTTGTAAATATCAACCTTACACGACTAATAAGTCACTTTTTATATGTGATATTGTGTTTTTCCACAATGGAGAAAGAAAGAGAGAGAGAGAGAGAGACAAGATTCCCCTTGTATGTTTTGTGTAGTCAAGCAATTTATTTACCACTTTGTTATGCATCTGTCTAACCCTTTCACGCCCACGAGAATCATTTACAGAGAGAGAGAGAACTGATGGATCTCCATGTCATTTTTGTCACTTTTATTGACTCTAGCTATACTGCACATAAGCTTTTAGGACTCCTACGTCTTATTCATATTGTACCTTGGTAGTATTACAATATGGAGTGAGCGGATTGAAAGGAAATGTAATTTTGTCGCAGATGTACCAGCGACAAAGGACTGTATGGGGCCATAAGCGGCTTAAGTATTGTTTAAATATAAAAGCGTATGGGTATTTTTGGGAACAGTCGGAATATGCAATGGAAGAGCGATTCATCTTGAGGGATTGGATAAATTCTGGTCCAATCCACCCTTTGACATTAGTATCTGAAGGTCTCCTCTAATTAGTGCCCTATGGCCTTGTGGTAAAGAAAATACAATTGATGTCAAAGATAAGCTGTTAGTAGTATTGAGTTTACGAGACGGGGATTTGGAAGATGGCACCAATTCAGTTCAAAGTATATTTATCTCATTTATTTTTTATTGCTTTGTGGATTTTTCTCCTTTTGCTTTTATTACTGGATTAGCCATGTCCGTCTGTTGGAGAAATTAAAGGGGAAAGGCAGATTGAGTACACAAGTTGTTATTTCTTCGGTCCTCCGTTATTCGTGAATGTAAAAATCCAAGCTTTCAGCACTTGGCATTTGTTGGCCGAGTTGTCAATATGGCTAAACTAGATTATACGAGGGAAGTTAGGCAACGACTACAGTCTGAGGGATTCGTAAAAACTGACTCATCAGTCTGTTGTGTACTTAAAGTTTGTCCTGAATTGATCTCTTTAACCCTCAACTTTTACTACCAACTACCAAGAGACGACCATCTTCCTCTTTCTTTGCAAATTCTTAAGGGAAAAACCCGATGAGTTCAACAATGGGTCTGCTCAACTGAACTGCTGTGCTCAAATGTATGCATATAAGGAATCGTTACATCGTTCAGAGGAAAACGGAAAAGTAAAGTTTCTCTATAGCTTTCCATTGTTAAAAAGAGAGCCACCCTCGTTGCAATTGTAGCTTCTTCTATGTCCCCCTTTATGTTCAAAAACTCAATCTCAAACGAGGTCGAGAAATTGAATGAACCATCCGCAGTACATGTGACATGTTTAACTGTGAGAGGAAATCAAACTACAGAGTAAAGCACAAGTTTGTTCCCAACGCGGCAGGAAGTGTGTATATGGCATTGAGATTTTGGCATGGCGTATGGGGAAGGAGATAGCCTGGAAGAATAAGGTTCTTGGACCACTCTGGTCCGGAAGTTCGCGATATGAACGGAGTAGATCAAGTCCATGAAGAAAATTTCAGATCACTTGGTATGGGGTCTTAGGACACGTATGTTGGGGTTCTTTCAATCTTTCTCCCTGTACACATGGACCAATTTCTCTTCCTACGAATTGAAAAAGTCAGTTAGTCATACGAGTTTATAGATACAGAGTACAAGAGAGAGAAGGAGACGACACCAAGAGTTTCGTTTTGCTAATGGAATTGGCCCCTAAGGTTTGCCACTTCCATCTTGCACGTCTCTCCAGCCTCGGTCCTCTCCTTCCTGCTCCTTTTCGGCATTGTGCATTTTGGCACCATTGTGTGATGAGAAATAGGGGAATTTTTTAAAAGGGATAATGGGATCATGATCTCAGAGTTAATTACACACACATAGACACGCAGTTGTTAAAGAGGCGATGATTCTTTATTTTGAAGGATGGAGACGTATAGCGTTGAATATGCATGTGTAAAAAATTATTTGGAATAAGATTGAGAATATGGATAAGTCAAGTGTTGGCATTGGAAATGATGGGGAAAGTATATTCTTTTTACTTCCTTGTATCTCGGGGGGCTAGACAGGATATGGGAAATAATTCATCTCGAAACTATGAATTGCGAGAATTGGAATGAAGCGAAGACGCCATGAATCATCTCTTTGTCATG
Organism: Agrenia bidenticulata; assembly: GCA_034694785.1. Taxonomy (NCBI): domain Eukaryota; kingdom Metazoa; phylum Arthropoda; class Collembola; order Entomobryomorpha; family Isotomidae; genus Agrenia; species Agrenia bidenticulata. The sequence goes on along the minus strand of JAQFYM010003102.1, from coordinate 13,050 downwards.
ATGCTCTTCTAGCATCCGCGTGCCTAGATTTTCTCTGTGTATTGAATCACTCTGACAATCGGAGAACATATTGGACTTAGTTATGCCATGAAATGTTACAGAATAATCTTTACTTAACCTAAGTTGTGATCATGTTAAATATAAATCTTCCTCTTCTTTGTCCTCTTCACTCTGAAAAAGTAGAAGCGATTTTTCTTCATGTTTTATGACAAGATGGAACGCCCATTTTGCATCAGCATTATCTGATTCTATATATCCTGCGATGTAGTGTGTTAGACTGAGGAGATTCTAAAGGTCTTGTTGTGTGCGCTAATCTGGAAGTGCATTATATGGACATATTATTAAAAGATTGCACCGTCCTTAAGGGAATTAGCCACTAAATAACCACAATTTATTATTCTGTCTGAGAAAAAAGGTCTACAAGAGAACCACTTCAGAATTTCAAGTATTGTACCTAGTTAGCCAGTAGTGGTCTTAGATGGATGGTTTTCTTGAATTCTAGAGCAGTTGCTTGAACATATATAATGACGTTAGGAGGGAAAAAAATCCATCTTAAAGAACTGATTGAGATTGTTCGTGGCGAGATTTTCAAGTAATGATCCCGCAGGGCTAACAACCACTTTCTGTTTCGGTAGTCGGCAGTAGGTCATTAAGGTGTCTTGTTTAAATTTCTCAGAAAATATTGCCCATCTAGAATCCAGATTGGGATTTGAAATAGGGAATAGCGTGCCTTGAAGCAATATAAATTTCTTCTCCTTCTGTTTTAAAAGCTTTCTTCATCAAAATTAACTTAGTAGCTAGTATTTGTTTCAACTGGAGAGAAGAGAGAAGCCCTCGTTTTTTCTACTCTACAAACTTGGAGCAAACGGAAGGGGTGGTATTTTCTGACAATCAGTGGTATGCAGTTTGTACGATTACGGGATGTACCCTATTAAGTTGGAAAGGACAGGTGAATTTATGAGCTTCAAAAGTAAGCGTATGGATTCTTTTATGAAATAAGAATTCTGGTCTGGTCTGTAAGCTCTATCCCAACAAGCCATCAGAAGATAAGCAAAGCTAGTGACTCAACTAACGGACTAAAATACAAATGATAGAGCAGCATTAGTTAAACAGATAATGAAATAACACATTTAGATTAGATTCATTCCAGAGCCAGTGAATTGTAAATTTATCAGCAGCCTTTATAAGTATTAGGAATTAATCTAACCCCTTTTGATACCAGTGCAAAGGATATAGGTGAAGAGAGAGAGAGCTAGAGGCTTTGACAAATTCCAAGTCAATAGACTAGGGCACCCCAGAGCAATAAAAGATTGTTTCAAATTGGACACGCTCTAAGTTTATGAGGATGATGATAGTTGGAATTGGATTGGAGACAATTAATCAAATCCTTCAATATATCCAAGGGGGTGAGATGTTGCTGGTAAATCCTGATGCGATGGCACTTGAAGAATCCTTTGTTGAAAGAAATCTCAATCCTCTTCCCTCTGATTGAGTAGACAATGGTGTAAGGATATTCTGATAACTATTGTGTGGACTGACTAGTGGTGGTGATTATCTTGGCCATGGATTATTGTGGATGTTGATTCTCGTCTCCCTTAAGCAAGATTAGCATTGCGTAAGAAGATGACACGGGGTATCTTTAAGTCCTTTAATTTCTCACTGGGATTGGGTAACATTCCGTCTCATAAGCCCTCAATGGATTGGACACTACGAGACAGGCTCTGTACGAGAGACACAATGAACGCGCATGGGGATATGAAATTTTGGGATTGCTTAGATAGTAGATAGTACATAATAATGTTATCTGGGATTGTGGGCTATTGTGTTCAAATGAGTGGAAAATAATGATGTTTCTTAAAGATCCTTGTTGAAATGAGACTCTAGTACCAACTACTGCTACATGCTAAGAGAAAGATTACTAACGATACGATCATTGGGTCCTACGACGTCTTTCCTTCCAAGTTTTTACCCGTTCTTCCTCATCATTTATCCCCCTCTTGTTTCAAATTTGTTGAAGAGCTACCACACTCTACGGTTTGAAGGAAAGATGTACGAGTTTGTGGTTTAATCTCGTGGCACGTTAACCTACTATTTTGGACCATTTGCCTAGTCTAGTATTGCTCCCTTTTTGGATATTTGTGGACTGTTGATGTTGATGTTCTGTATGGGGTCGTGGTGGAGCATATTAGGAGCATCAATCAGTTTCTGGGATTCAGAAAATCTTTGGATGAGGGTAATATTGGGGTCATTTCTAAACATTTCAGTGCCCGCTTTATTGTAATGGGAATAGCGATATGCACTCTGGCCAAATTGCCATAAATTGAATCACAGGAACTTAACCATCAGACCAATGCAATGGTGTGTGTGTGGGATTATCTGTATGTTTGAGATTACTTGGATTTTTTTCCGGGTGAGCATCGCATTCGCAGTGCTGCCTTGAATGATTTTAAGGGACACAGAGCCTTGTCTTTAGGTTAATAATAGCTGGTTGGTTTGAATGATGTTTGTTCTTTGAGAAGTGCAAAATATAATTTCAAAGTCTTCAATCAAGAATTAATTTTTATGGCGACTAACTCACTCATTTGGCTTCTATGACTTTGAATTAATAAAATTTCAGCGTAACGCTTTCCTTGTTTCGATCGATTTGATCATTGTGTGATGGTCTGATTTCAAGTGAATCTGAAATCTAAGCCACCTACATGATTTAATGAGCTGAACTTATTTGAAATCGTGGCTAACACTTTGGAGTTGCAATGTTTTGTTGAAACCACGTTTTCACTCGGTCATGTTCCGCGAGCACATCGTAAATTCAGAATAAGGATAGATTTATGTATTTTCCTGTCTTCAACATTCGTTTGCGGTTTTTATTTATTTCTACCAAGGGAATGAAGTTGAGGTTAACAAAATCCTTCAAATGAGACTTTCGCAACAAAAGGAGAACTGCACACTGCTGTATGAATAGTTAAAACTCTTCCAGTTTAACGACTCTAAACTTTAACCTTTGTGGGCTAAATTAAAGTTCTCAAAATATGTAATACCCTTCTTATAAGTTTAAAGGATGCCAAGATGTTATTTTTTTTAGAAATGAAGGCAAAGAATATACATTGCTGCGTTTTTTTAGCAAATCCAAAATACTTGCTACATTTTGGTTTTAAAATTCTAAAATGGCGGAAAACCAAATATTAATATGTACAAAAGTTTTTTTAATATGTGCCTATGGCCATATAAGACTATGAGGATTGCATTTAATGCCAAGACATGTCCCAGATTTAATAGCCTCCTTTGATCATATTTTTGAAATGAAAGATGAAATTCTCCACCTGGTAATAAGATTAGGAACATTCCTAGGTTATATAAGGTTCAAGTGAAAATGCAAAGAAGTTAATAATACAGTAGCAGGCAATTTGCGAAAGCTCTCAGAAGGGGTTTACCATTGTCTAATTTCTTTGAAATACGTGTAATTTGAAAAAGGAACTTCTTTAGAAATTTTATAAATCTGTCCTCATTTTCCAAGCATTGATAACTAAAGGATTCTGTTTACATGAAAACCATGAACGGAAGTTAATTTTCTATGCAAACTACTAATTCTTTTACGCAAAGCTTTTGGCCATCATTTTTATCACAATGTTATGTTTCTACATAAACTCTGGTGTACTTCAATTGCACATACGAGTACTAATTTTTTTAAATCCTTTCTAACCTATAGTTAGTATTTATAAAAAACAGTTTCCAAGATTTTTTTTAGCTATGATTGCCTATACCAAAATGATTGCTACAAAGATACAAATTGGTCAAGTTATGCAAGGACATAAATAAAAAAAAAAAAAAAAAAATGTACGGTTACAACGGGACACCCACTTGTCAGTGGCTATTACGTCTCCGAGGGGTCTTTCTAACTTACTGTAAATAACTTCTTAAAGAACCAAATAATTCTTAGGAAACCCCTTCAAACTAAAGCCTACCAGAAATGGTATGAAACCTGAGAAGGTATTCTTCCTCATGGAACCCTTCTGAAAATAAAGTCTCATTCTTTTCATTCTTTTGAGAAATAAAAAAAGTTAAGATGATCTTTTGCCATCCTTTACGGAGGTAATTTACTATAACCTGAGCTAATAGAAACGAAAGGTAACTTCGTTACGGATATTCCTTTTCACGTTCTTTGCAATTTCCCAGGTCATGAGTCAGCATCCTAATTCCTATTCCTAATATTTTTTTTATACATGACTCCCTCACAACAGTAGGATAGAATGGGCCAATCCCTGCAAGATTTCCAAATTTTCGCATTCTAATTTATTTTAGCAGACACTAGTAAACAGTGAAAGTACTTTCTTCTTTAATACTCCAAGATTTATGAAAAAAGTCAAAGAGACCCAAATGCGAAAGTAATGATATGATAGCATTCCTCTTCCAGAAATTCAATTCAGTTTTCTTTTGCAGTTCAATTCTTCTTTATTTGATAATAGTTTAGCATCAAAGTGACAAAAGTTTCCAGTGTTACTTCTTCAAATATCCCAAGCAACCTCGGAGGCTCGTCTCTGAGAGGTGAATTGAATTGAGTTGAAATTGAATTAAATTGACCCAGTAGAATTCGAAAAGTTATGGATAACTGAGCAGAAAAGATGAAAAAATTGATATCATATCTCACTTTAACCCTTCCTCGTATAAACGATTTGCTTCCAGTAAAACTCGAGTAGAATATCGTCCGTTTATTTCAAACTGCCTGACTTAACACCTCAAAGAACTTTAGTCAACTACGCGTAATGTAATATTATATTCCTTTGTTTTTTATATTCCAGGTTTAAAGAAGCTGCTGAAGTGAAGCTGAGGTACAAGTGGATGGAATCTTTATTGAGCTAAAATATACAAAAATTCCACCCCCAAAGTTTCTGTTGTGACATCTGAAGTTTCGAAGAGTCAAAAAGGCCATCAGTTACATCACATTTCAATATTATATAAGTACAACAACGACTCGCTGTTCCTGTTGTATTCCATACATGTAATAATTATCATCATTATACGACCATAAAGAAGGCTAACAACTGACTGACAAAGTGGAGCCCCCCTCTTCATAAGCAAGGCAATTGGAGTCTAATCGAAAAGAACTTGGAAGGAGACAGGGAATCAAAGTTGACTAGGGATATTTCTTCATGTCACTGCTCTCCCAGCTCAGGCTGGTGATGACATCGTTCGGATGAGGGTTCTTCATTTTGATGATGGGGGAAATTTCACATCGACTTCGACATCAATCGTTTTCGATTTTATTCTCAGCCCCAACTCCATCTTGTCATACAACAGATAGAACAGAGGAAGTTAAATTAGAATCCAAATACCGAACCAAATACCAGCTGTGTCAGAGTCAAAGGAATCATTACCAAAGTCTTGCAGTATACTTCACCCCCACGGACGTTATTATTTCAGCATCGAATCAGGGCTACTAGTTCTTGAACCTGAAACTTCAAATTCAGAATAGTAAGATCAAGTTCCCAAATCAGTTCAATTCAACCGTGGATTTCTAGGAGAGGAAAGGAGTCGAAAAGTTTTCATTTCGTAACTTGAACCCATCAACCGACCCCGATTTTGACTTCTGAAACCATTAACTTGAGCCAGAGGTGAGTTATTGTACCACCAATGAAATGATGAAAGCCTTAATCTCTGCGTTTATTTTACCATATCACGTAAATGGATTAATACTCTAAGGAAGAGGTATTAACAGTGTTGTACTCGAGCACACATAAGTATCGAAATGTGTACAAACAATAAGTACATCTTAGTATATCTAACATAGGTTTTTTTGTGTTTCGCTTCTCTTGCTTCATAAAGTTATGAGGAGAGTTGCAACAGGAAAAGGGAAAACCATCAATGGGCAGAATTAATGGCTTGGAATCAATTTTTGACTTATGGATTCCATGTCAAAAACTAAGATTTAGTACGACTTTCTGTTTGTGGTTTGCTCTTCTGTTTCTTCCCTTAGGCCTTGGGTCCTTCCTTTGTAATCTTTGTTGAAAGTTGGATAAAATATTTCTTGACAGGGGAGCATAATGAGAAACGGTTGGGGTTCGACACAAGAGGCAATAACATCCCCTGAAGAACATGATGTTCAAGTATTATACTTGAGACTGCTTAAGATGTCATGCCATGGCGTTTGTTACAATATTTTAGAAGTACAAATTGTTAGAAGGGTTGCTTTATGCTCTCTGGTTCCTGGAATCACTCCGACCTTTACTTGAATGTTGAATTGGTGAATGTTTCACAAGGTTTAAATTTCATTTCCCATTCCAAGTTATATTATAGTACACAAAGACCCCTCTCAATTCATAACATCGTAATACAAGACTAGCAACACAGAAGTCATTTTCTCTTCTTTATCGAATCCAATTTATTGAGTGTAAATACCATGCGCTCTGACCCGTTTCCAGGTTTATCAAGTAACCCTTAGCATATACCAACTGGCATCAGTTTTTGGTTAACCACTAAGACCGTGTGACCTTTTTCATTTCAATGGCTTGACTTTTGGTGGTGAATGGGGAGGCATTTACAACAGCAGTAGAACCGATTGTTCAGTTACAATATATCAACACCGGAATGAACTTTAAAATATGAGCTATATTTGGCTATTCCAGATTTAACTATTCCAAAAAGCTCCATTGTAAAACTGCAAGGAACAAATACTAGTTTTGACAGGTTAAATATGGTAAACTCATTATGGCCTATGATTAGTATTTTCAGACAAATAATACCTAGAAAATAAATAATTCGAATACATGTAAATGTAAAACAAGGCCAAACTTTTCTAAATTTATGCAAGAGATTTTTAAAAACTTTTCTCTCTGTGTGGTCACTCATCCTTCCATCCAAAATGTTCTTCCTGGTGTTGGTGGACTGTGACATTAGTACGCCGTAGTAAAAAAAACTATAAAAAAACTGTGAGAGTAGTACAAATAGTTTCCCATATTATGAGATTAAATCCAATAACCTAATGCCTCGATTCCTTTAAAAAAAGCGGTTTGAGAAAGTAGAAGGGAAGCCTGAAGTGATACTGATGTCAAAGCCCGGTGGGAGACAGTTTGTTTTGGAAATAATGATTCGTCACAGGGTGCATTTATTTCATTTTTCTTTTTGTCAGGATGTCCTTATGTTTTTTTGGGTGGAAATTTGGAATCTCTAGCTGGGAACAAGTAGATAGCACTTCCCTGTCCTCGTAAATACTTCTAGGGTTTTGGGTCACACACATGAGTTGCTATCGTCTGGCTTTTTCTATCCAATCCACCGTTTGATGACTCTATATCAGTTTTCTGAGTAAACCATACTATACACAAACATGTTTTGTATCCTATACCTTTAAATGCACTATGACAAATGGTTTCTCTCGCCTAAAAAACAAGTCCATCTCCCCTGGTCTCTAACTCGATGCCTGATGCTTCCTGTGGTCTTCCTCCTCGCCATTTTATCAAGAATTCACTTACACATCTCTATTTTGGAAGATGCGTTTTACTTATGTACAACAGCTGAAAGAATGAGGAAATGATAATCAATGCCCTCCCACATAAGTGCGCTTGGCATCTTTACCAATTTAGCGTCATGCGACACTGACGGCCTTTCGTACTTATTGTAGCATGAAAAAGTTAAAACTGTGGGCAGAATAAATCTGCATTTAGTTCTGCATCATCTTGAAACTTAATTAAAGAGACAATGAGCTTTAGGGTTGATTAAAATGGTCCATTCTGTATACTCTTAGTGTATGAAGCTTTAATGACTTCTTTTGGAATTTTAACAAATGCAATTGAATCATACCATTCAAAATATAATTTTTAAGGGATGGGAAAATTTAGAAGCCACTTACTCACTGTCATTTTTGGTATTTCTTTCCATTAAGGTTGCACATAACTCTCCCACCCTTACTGGAATCTCGGGTTAGACAGACCAGCAACAGACGGAGAAGATACGAGGGCTCAGAGGATCTCAAGAACTAAAGGAGGCGAATGAGTGGATCATCAATCGGATTGATTTCTCTACCGAATCCCGTATATCACTTTATCGTTACGGCAAGAAAGATATCTTTCTTTGCGATCTCGCATCCGGGCGATTGTCGATTTGAATTCCATCTGCTGTCTGTCGTCCTACCGACGGGTTTCCCTTCATCCTCTTAAGGGATCCAAACCCAAAGCTATCCGACCCAATTCTTCCCACTTGGTTTGGCACCATATTCCTTACTAAACGGAGCATCTAGCCTACGAGATATAAAATCTCCGCTAATCAAATACTCATCCCTACCAGATGATTCCTAGGAACCCAGTCACGATGGAAGATTCATGTCCTCAATGCCGCAAGAGGAGCCCAGGTCCCAGCCGGGTGTCAATCACTGTCACCACAGTCCTCTTAGCTATCATCACATCTGTCGTCATTGCAGCCGATGTCCCACCTACTTATGACGGTAAGCCCTTTTTAGAAAACTGTTGAGTCCTTAAAGTCCTCGCTTCAGCTTTATCTTAACTGCATTTTAGTACTACACGCAACATCTTCGGCATCTTATCCTTTAAGTGAACTTAAGATACCCCCTGGAATTAAAAGGGTCGTCCTCATTCATTAAATAGCTGAATGTAGGTAGCACTTAGACATTAACTTATCTCACCTTCCATCTGACACTTTTTATTGACTTTATGTGTACTGAGGGCCAAAAGTTCTTTATATACTCATTGCTGGGTAGAGATTCGAGTATTTTACGAGTTGAAAACAAAGGTAATAAAATGTATCTCCCACGACTAGTCCTCCAGATTCATAAACTAAACCAGTCAGCAAGAAACAGAAAACAAGGTGAATTCATTAGTTCTAATTACAGATAATTATCAACTGAGTCACATTACAGGAACCACGTTCGTACGTAGATCTGCTTTAAATGCACTTTCCTTGGGGATCCCTATTATGAAGGGAAAAGGAATTGCTTGCTTCAGCCAGAAGGCACATGAATACAAATCGGTGGCTCAGTATTAGATACGGTGAACGGCTCTGTATCTCATCATCTCCATTTCATCCTCATGGCCAAGGTGAACTCAAAACACTGACTATGCATACAAATTAGACGAAAGTGAAAGTCAGCACGATCTCCAAACGGACTTGCAGCTCTTGTCACTGTATAAATTGCTCGGCTTTAGTTGTGAGAGGGTTGTAAAGAAGAGGGAAGGTCGGAAGGGTAATCTTTTTGAGTATTCCAAGTCCCAAAGTGTGAGAGGATTTTGACCCAGACCAAATGAGTAATCTCTTCACTTTATAGATCCGAATGATGAACCAAGAAGAATCCCTCCAGGTTGAAGGAGATGGAATTGAGAAAAGGGCATAAAATTAAATCCAATCTAACACTTCAATAATGAAACTCTTTTATGGCTTTAGGTTTAATTGGTGGATTTGGATTAAATTTGAAAGTTGAAAACTCATTTTGTTAAGTAAGTGAAGGGATTCCATGTAAAAAAAGTTTTATGTTTGTATTCTCTGTGTTCCATACGTGTGGATTATATCCGAAAGTTCAATTCTTGAAGCTGTACAGGTTGGAGGAATTCATTTAATCTAGAAAGTATTTATACCTGTACACGCAGGTTGAGTTTGCAATCAAGTTTACTCTTGCCAGTAGAAGAATGAAATAAATTTCGAAAGAGTTCTGTTCAGGGGGTTGAACTTTGATTTGTAACCGTGGGAGGATGCCACTGCTGATGTGATACTTAAGCTTTACCGTTGGACCTGACCAACTATTGGCATTGTTTAAAAATAGATTATATTCTTTTGAAGATATCTACGAGCACAATGAACCAGGGGTTTGTTTAGTACGTGTCTTGTAAATTTTATTTATCGATAATATCTTCTCTATGCCTGTACTCTTACATTTAGTGTGTCTTGTGGGCCCTTGAGGTTAAGATCCTGCTTAGTTTTCGTTAAATCCTCTTTTGATGTGATGGATCGTTAGACCTAGATTGTTCTGGACATGACGAGTCTTGTACATGCTACTAGTCTATGTCTTTGATGTTCCTCCTTAATTAGATCCTAATTAAATTTCTAAGCCCAGAGCACCAGACAAATTTTAAATATTCTTATGGTAACATACATCTCAGTGTTGTACAAGATACGACGTTGAGAGCTTTCAAAAGCTGTCTCGTTCAATTAAATTCTCATACTTTTACTTTGTGAGAGCATTTTAATTGAGATAACGAAGTCTCTAAAACCTCCAGTTTTCAGTGTCTTTAAAAAAAATATCCAGATTATTTTCTAATGTATTTAAGATTGGAAAATCGTTATGTTGTCTAGAAAAATGAAAGCCCCTCAGTAAAAGAAAAATGAAAGCTTACGTAATCCTTCGCGAGTACCCATCTACTGCTCAAAGGAGCTCACCGTCCATAATGCGCTGTAAATGAGGGTGATCAATACGAAAGCCCCGAGGAATATTTTAGATCCACAATTCCTGGATTGTGATTCGCAACCGAAATTCTGGTAAGATGATCCTTCAGGCAGTTTGGTACTTTCTTCCTTTTTTTTCCTACCGCGGTGTTGGGCCAATTTCTCATTCCGTATTGAAATCTTTGAAAAGAATTGAAAAGAGGCGAGCCCTCTACTACATTAGAATCTATAAAGAGGTGTAATATCCCTTATACTGTCCTGGATTAGTTTAGCTACTTCTATATCGAACCTTTGGAGTAAGTCTAGCGATTTGGAAAACAGCAAGAATTGTATACACAGCGTCCCGATGTAAAACCAACTTAGACTATTCATGCATAAGATTGAGCTGTCTATCGAGACTATTCGAGGTTCTACATTTTGTACACTAAGCTCATCGAATTTGGAACAAGTTCCTCACATTCCTGAGCGGAACAGGGAGCCAGAAGATAGATGGTTTCAGCCCCTTTGGCATTTTGCAATACTGATACGGAAAGGCTCCTGTCTGAGCAAGGTAGCGAGGTATTTGACATTTTTATGTTACAAGCTTTTTCATCCTACTTTGCGTTCCTTGTTCAGCGAAAAAGCGAATTCTTTCCGTCTTTGATATTGATGCTCTACTGGTTTTTGAAAAAGAATTCCTTAGCACCGTAGAATTGGGATGTTCGTGTAAAAAAATTTGCATTAATAATTTAGACCCTATTCGCATTTGATAAATTCCCAGGCCACACGAAACTATTGTTATTTGTGAGTCCGGATGCGTAAATTAGAACTTATCTTCAGATATTGCAATAAATTGCACAATTATAAAATCATAAGCTCTGCTTTATAAACGCTACGAACTTTGAAAACATTAGTAATTAGCCTGATTGCAAGGATAGTAATTAAAAGCCTTGGATAAATGTCCAGAAGTTTTATAAGTAAAGAGTACCAGTCTAAATAGTTGGAATCAGCTCCTACTCGTTAGTATAAAAGTGGTCAAACGTATGAAACTATGCAGTTTCTTAAAAAGGATAAAATTTATCAGCCAACGCTCAGTCACTTGTTGGTCTAGATTGTTAGTTACAAATGTAGTATCTAAACTTTTGATCAACACGAGCAATCTCCTAGGCACTAAATGTCAGTGTCCAGTAGTAAAAGACTACTGCGGTCTAGTTTTGAATATAACGAGCATAATGTTATAGCAGAACACCTACGTTGTGTGTGTCGGCTACATTTTACATGCATAAAATGAATTAGGAAAAACCGGGTTCACTTTCCTATTTTATTATCAAGCCAAACAAAGGGTTTTGCTCAGACATAATTTTTCATAATTTTCGATTGTTATGCACCAGGAAAGTATAACTACGTGGGCACTCCAGCCCTTTTCTTTCTTGCCTGCTCTCCAGAAATAATTTTTATTGCTCCTTTGTGTTTTTACGTTTTGGTTGTAAAAGGAGGACACAGTGACTTTTTTGGATTTTTTTATACTCATTTGCTACAGAAGCTGAGTGCCGTGCCTTGTATAAAATGATACGAGTCCGTGGAGGTTGGTAGCGAATTTTATGTCCTCGTGTGTGTAGATGTGTGTTAACCTTTATTTCAGTAATCGTTTTAATGATGGTTCATATTTTAGCATTATGTACTCTCCCAGCTCCAGCAAGCTGAGTTATATTCCATTGTATTATGTGTATGCATCCTTTCTCATATGTGTACTAATGGATGAACAGATTTTGAGAATGACAAGTTGAAACGAAGAAAAAGAAGATTATTTTGATCAGCTATTGCTCCCTGCTTGACAGAATGTGAGAGAATTCCATGTAGAAATAATATTATACCTTGTAGAAATGTCATTGTTGTTCAGCTACTGAATAGTAAAAAGGTAGGTTGCTTTTCTAGGCAATTACTGGGCTCATTCTGATCGTAATAATACATTACAAGATGGGAAGACATGGGAATGAAATTGAACAGTACATTATGCTGCATTCTTGGACCCATCGCGTTGTACATACTATACTGAATAAAGCATTATAATTTTTTTAATGATTATTATTATTATTATTGGAAAAGGAGAAGAATGAAGGAGCATGACATAGGATTCCTCAAGAAGTTCCTTTTTTGGATGGGTATTTATATTTTGAATTTGAAGACTTTTTTTTATTAGACCATGCATGCTCGCAAAGGGAGGTCTTATCATTCAATAATAATAATTACACGTACCATCTTCCTTCTCAATTGCAGACAGGATTTTTTACCTTTTATTGACTCGTATTTTGCTGATTAGATGAGCATATTCAATTATTTCAATTCGGATTTTACATATAGCGTGACAGCAACCTTATGTTTACAAACTCCGAATTTAAATTTGTTCAATTCTGACGGCACTTTTTTATCATATCAAGTGCTGAAGACTATGAGTGTGTTTAATTTAATTAAGTTCAAGTTTCACCGTCACCCGTGGACAAGTTGTTCTAATTTTGTCATTCGTAAATATAAAACCGCCAGTAAATAATATATAGTCATGGCACACATGCTATATAGTATAGAATGTCCAAAAGAGTCATATCATAGTCGGTACGTAATATTTGTGCTGTCGAATCGTACTTAACGTTCAATACGTTTATTCCCCAAGGCTCGGACAGAAAATAATTTTCA
>JAQFYM010003101.1:0-19974 GCA_034694785.1 Agrenia bidenticulata | reverse complement strand
TTTTTATTTATTTCTTCTTTTTTCTTATTGCATCATTCGCAAATTCTATCGATTGAATATTTTGTTGGAAGAAAAAAGGAGAAGTAGAAAATCAAAAAGTAAATTTTATATTTTGAGTACGTAGCCTGTGTCAAAATTAAGAGTCAATGCGAAATATATGTATTTTTATGATAATCTAAATAATTTTTTCTGTACGGACAGCTTAAGGGGACACTTTATCACGGGGACAATATTTAATACGACACCCCCCTTAAATTCAGGCGCAGAAATTTTTGAGAGAAAGGGGTGTTATAACCCCCGAACCCCCTTTAAATACGCGCATGACAAGTATTACTACATGGTATCTTTAATAACATGAATACGCGTGGCAAGTTGCTTAATCCAACCATAAAACTTTTATACTATTTGAATCTTAAACTCACATTTAAGATAAAAACAAAAATACATAGCTTTAATTAAGAAAGCGTATTTCTTGTCCCTTTTATAGAACTACTGAAGATCAAGAAAGTGAAATAAGCCCTGAGAAAACAACAGCAGCAAACCTCTACATAAAAGTTATATAGAAAGATAGCATGGACAATGAATGGGTACACTTAGATGTTGCTGCAAGATAAGCAACAGTTTGCTATTGTCGTATTAGCGATTTTTCTTTTTGTGTTTTATCATGCTTTCAACAATACCATGAAACTTGTAAGAACGATGATAATACTCATGAGAATATAAAGAGAATGAATTAGTACGGTATTACCACATCATTGGCATTTTCTTTATTTTGAAATTATAATAAAATATAAATAGTTTTCTTTTACATTTATGGGGCAAATAAATAACAATAATACGGATTTTGACCATTGTAATTTAAAAAAACCGACCTTTTGTGTGTTAGGGTTGATTGCGAAGCCGTATGAAATCACCATAATGCTATTATGTATAGATTAATTCATATCAACAGCTGCAGTGATTGAATACGGTTTACATGCGCAGTTTATTGATTTTGCTTTGTTAGATGTGCACGAGCATATGTTAGAACTTGAAATTTGCTTAAATCAAACTGATTTGTGGTTGGGGCTATCAGGTAATCATAGACCTTTTTGGTAGCATATTTTTATTTTGTATATACAAATATTGAGTCGGTTTGAACTACGCATTTTGCTGCCGGAAAAAACTCTCGTATCAGACAATAGTACTTTAAATACTTTTTTATATAGCCAGTAAAATTTCAAACGCAGAATACTTGCATTACCAATAGACAATATTTTTCCGTCGTTTTTAATTCCTGCTCAGGTATCACGTATGAAAATGTGCTCTTGGGTGTTCATTGTCAGCTTTCGTATGTAATTTATTAAACAATTGTACCAATATAAACCGTGTTTGGCTTTACATATCGAGTAGCCCAATAATATGATTGTCCTATGAGCATTCAGTCTAACCACAGTAACAAAGTTTAATAAGAACAATTGTAAGGACTTCCGTGTACAAGTATAGTAGATTTCTGTTAAGCTCCAAAAATTACCCGGAAATTTTCCAAACTAGTGTTAAACTACAAAATGATCTGTCTTTATTTATCTTTAATGCACAATAATCACCTATTGCATAATATTTATTGCAATCTGAATTTAAGGACAAGTATTATCTTTGAATTTTTATATAATTATAGTGGCATTCTTGGGACGTATTTTCAGCAAAGGCATGCAGCGTTTGTATTTACACGTTTCCTTGATAAATTTGTATTTCTGATAAAGGGGTATTTTTTTTTGAGATTGCATATGTTATAAAAAGCTAGGAGCTTATCTTGGTTTATTATTTCCTGTAGTTTTTTTTGTCGAACACGAATTTTGCTAGCGTAAAAATGTATTAGTTTAGGTTACGTCTCTTTTATTGCACAGTTTGCATTCCACCTAAATTTTACTAGTACATCTATAAAACAATCGTTACTTCCGCTTTTCTTTACATAAACTTGTTTTTCAAATGCTAAGATTATACACGTTAACAGCCATCAAAAAAAATTTGAAAGTTGAAAAAATTATATCACTTGCAACTTGAAATAAGGGATGTAACTTGCGTTTTTTTCCAGATATCTGTATTTCATCAGTATTCACTATATCCATCTTTTTAAAAGTATATGATAAAAATTATAGAAATCGAGGGTATTAAATTATGGCCGAAACATTTATATGAACTTAAAACCGTTTTAAGAAGACTTTGGTTTTTAACCGTTAATCATATCTTTTTAAATCGTGTATTAGTGTAATCAATTTTGTTTGTAATAGCGTTTTTTGCTGTATATATTTCAAGTATTTACATAAATAATTTTTTTCCTGTGATTTTCTGAATTCTGTTTTAGAAATATACAAGCCAATTGTATAAAACGTAGTTTAAAAGTAAGTTTATCGTCTTTTATTAAATACTAAAAACCATTTTTTTTACTCTATAATGCTCTAATCCTATCATCATGAACTTCATCGCACGATTCATATGCAAATATCTCTACATTACTTAAAATAAAAACTATAAAAAGAATAACACAAACGATGCATTACACTACTGCCATGCTAAACATCAATAACAGTATAACTACAAATGAACGTACAAGCAGCACTTTAGAATGTCATCAGAGTTTTTTTTTGCGTAAGGAATATACTTCAAATTTTTCATTTAGATTTATATCTGTGGCTCTGACATAACCCGAAAAAAAAAGAAGAATAGGGAGTCGAAGCGGTTGCTTTCATTTCTGTCTATGACGTCCGGCGAAGCCGGACACGTTTGAAAGAAGAAAATTTAAGCCTAGAGCGATGACAAACAGCGCACGGTAAAGTTCTAAGAAAGATACATTAGATGTATGGTGTATCTAAAGTAGGCTATCAGTATATAATGTTTGGTTGGTAAGCTAGACCAATAGATAAGGTTTACAAGGTATTTAAAGAAACAAATTTGAAATATAAAAAATTTACTTTTAAGGCCTTTGAAAAGTTGTTTAAAGAGCACTTCTGGCGGGAAGCTAGCATCAAACAAATACATCAAAAAAAAGATACTTTCTTAATTGGGATAAATTTTGTAGCTTATAATATATCAGTAAACCAACAAAACACTGTTTTTGTTGTTTACTTAAAATGTAATCTGTTCAGCTAGAAAGTGCTTTTTAGACTATTTATTTAAAAAAATACGAATTTTATTTTGACCAGTTATTCTGTAATAAAAATGGCATGTTTACTTAAAATTATACAAGTGTTCATGTATTTGGTGTCTATAAAGCTAAAGATGGCACGCATATTCCTGACCCGAGTATTTCTAGATATGCAGGAAGAAGTTAAAACCAGAACATGAATTATTTCTACCAACGCACTGGATGTAACAGACTACGGATGCAAGTTAAAAAAACTGGCACTATGGGTTGACGGTTGGGCACATGTTGCCTATGTTTTGCGACACTCTGGGTTTTTTTGATATATGATAACTTGGTAAGAGAAAATATTTGTTAGGAGAAGCTGGATTTCTTTTCAGTGAAAAAAAATCTTACCCGTAATAAAAATACAAAATACCATTATGCAAAAAATCCTTATTTCTCTTTTAACTTCACATAATTATTCTTTTTATTTGCGGCACGTCAGACAGATATCTATTGTTAAGCGATCTATCGGCGTACTTAAAGTAAAGCTTGAAGTATCTTTAAGAATGCAACAAAACGCTTTCTACAGATAAAAAAATAGTGCCATTGTTGCATGTGCGCTTTTGCAAAATTATCTTGTGGATTTTGATGATAAACAAGAGATACTGAAAGAGAAAAGTATTCTGACACAAAAATTTTTTCAAATAAATCAAGAACATCGAAAAAATCAAATCAAAATAAAATAGTAAGACAGTTGCGAACAGGCATGCAAGAAGAAATGTGGAATATTTGCAACTTAATTAAAAAAAAAAGGATATTTACGGAAAGCAAACTTTACCATTTTTTATTTTTTTTTATACAATATACATTTTATTTTTAAGATGTTACATATATTTACTTTTCTAAAAAAATGTATTTAAATACAATATTTAATTAGCTGATGTAGTAAATCAAAAACTTTTTAAGAAAAAAACAAGGCATAAAATTTGATTTCTGCTATTTTTTCTATTAATTTATATTATAAAAAAATGATTTTAAACTTTCAATAGATAAAAGAGTATTTAAACCTTTAAATTTTTTGAAGCAGCTTAGTAACTCATAATAAAAATTCGTTTATTTGTATAATTTATAATATTCTTACAGTTTTTTTTTGTTTGTCAAAAGAATACTTCGTGATTTATATGCACAAAATCTTATTTTCAATTGTTATAATTTTTTTTTGGTAAATCATGCCAAGAATTTTAGCTTGCAAAATTTGCGCTGTACAAAGTTGTTGTCAGGTGCGCCACTGCCTTTAGTCATAGCAAGACAATTGTTATTATTAAAATATTGAGCATTTTGGTGTCTTTTTTGGGCTTGAACAACACAATTAGGATGTCTTCGACTGGCTTCTCTTAATAGACAAGTCTCGTTTCAGCCCTACGGGTTAAAAACGCATACTGGCTTTTATGAGGGCTCTTGAGCAGACATCTACATTGTGTTCTTATACACCTTCTATAAAAGCTGGAAATAAATATCACCGTTATCATGTATTTGAACTTAGTTACGAGTTCAAGAATACAGTATGGTAAAATAAATTGCAAACTGAAATTATCTCATCTACCGGTATTTTTGTATAAAAAGTATACTCAATATTGCTTTTTTGGCATACATTTTGTCTTTTTTTATATACCATAAAAAAATGAAAACAAATTAAGTAACTTATTGCACCAGAAAAGATGCATGGTTTGTATTGTCACTTTGAATCCTTTGTACAGTTTCATATAAGAATAACTGCTTATCTCGTTTCGATTATTAACTTACAATTTTAGTTTAATATATATTTGTAATAACGTAATATATATTGTAAAAAAAATACCCTGTTGTCGCAAAAACCCTTTGATAATACTTATTGCCTTTTTAATACAATATCTTGTAAGCTCATTGCAACTTTTATCTTGCTATGAAATTGGTACATTGTGTGATCTAAATAATATTTTTAGGCCAGATATTATACCATATTAATATAAAAAAAATATAAGGTCATTGGTTTGTTAACTGATTAACTCCGCCGGGAATTCCTATTTGTAAGAATCTCATTCTTTAAAATTTATAAAGCCTGACAAATTTACATGTATTGTCAAACATAGACAATACATGCACAGCATAAAGAATAAACCCCCCGTCTTATGTGGCCTCTTTTAGCACTCCAATGTTTGTTCCATTGGGCGGTGGACAACTCGCCCTGAAGCGAGTTGTCCAAAACTCGCCCTGAAGCAAGTTGTGCAAAACTCGCATGCGGGGCATAAAAGACAACTCGCCCCAGGGGGCGAGTTTTACAAAAACAAAACAAAAAAAAACTTAAACACAGGTAAAAAGAAGTGATTCGAGTTATAAAAAATAATAATATAGTATTTATACTATACCTAACATGAAATTTGAAGAATTGTATTTTTTATTTATTCACAAAAAACAAGAACATATAAATAAAAGAAATAACATAAAATCACAGAAAGACCAATCCTTTTATTCCTTTGTGTTCAAATACTACTATCTGTACGTAAAAAAGAATATATCCTACCTTTAATTGAATATTTTACCTCTAACTACTTGTAATCATGAGATAAAAATTATAAAAGTATTTTTTAAAAATTCAATTCAAGAAAAAAAATAAGCAAACTAAAAATAAAATGAATAAAAATTTATAAAAAAGTGCAATATACTACGTATACGCATTTAATTTTGCTTACGCACGTAGTAAATAGGTAAGGGTCAGGGTTCGGGTTAGGGACAGGGTTACTTAAGCAAAAAGAGTATTGAAAACACTATAATCGTAATTTGCCGTGCAAAAGCTGCAAAAATGAAACAAGAAACATCATTATGTGTTGTATATAACATTTATACCACTTTTTTATAATTAAAATACCAATCTATCAATATTTTTTATTTTTAGGATTGTGAAAAAACTCGCCGCCGGAGCACGTCGTCTTTTTTGCCCCGAGGGCGAGTTTTGGACAACTCGCTTCAGGACGAAGTGTCCAGCATCCTAGACAATATATGCACTGCATATAGAATAAACTCCCCGTCTTTAGTGGCCCGTTGAATCACTCCAATGTTCGTTTCATTATTCCATACGCTCTATATTTATGTCTTTTTTTTTTCTCTTGCAAGTTATATCTCCACAGTTAATTTTGCCGTTACTGCTTTTTGTAAAAAAAACATCTATGTTTTTCATTGGGCTTCCTTTGTCTTTTTTTGAGGCGCTGTCCTAGTGTTCTAAAAGCCGTGTATGAGTTACAATTTTTGATGCTGATGCAATTTTCCTTCAAAGATATCCGCGAGTCTAGAATGGTGTACTCCGGGGTTTGAAAGATCAGCTGTCCGTAAAGTATTAAGAAGATCACCAACCACTTATCGTACATGTGTAACTGCTTTTGGTAAAGCTTTCAATATATTAAAAATCGCTTTCTGTTCTTGCCATCTATGTTTAAGTCTGCTCGTTATGTTTTTAAGTGTACTTGAAAAAGTAGAGTGTTGTTTTTTCAGTTGAAAGATACTGCAATACGTTTCTAATTTTTACTTACGGGGCCTTGCTCTTTACAAAATAGAATAGATCATTTTCGAAGTCTGTTAGCCAATTAAATATATTAGCCATTTATGGGTAAAACAATATC
This sequence comes from Agrenia bidenticulata, assembly GCA_034694785.1. Classification (NCBI taxonomy): domain Eukaryota; kingdom Metazoa; phylum Arthropoda; class Collembola; order Entomobryomorpha; family Isotomidae; genus Agrenia; species Agrenia bidenticulata. The sequence continues at coordinate 13,215 of JAQFYM010003101.1, read as the reverse complement.
TAAGAAAAAGTAGTATAAAGCAAAATTCGACTTTTTCACAAAACAAAAGTAGAATAAACCCGTTTCTATAACACGGTTTCTTCTAACTACTTAAAATACAAAATAAAGAATACGCAAATTCTGATTTTGTGAAACTATAATAATAACCCAAAACCGATTTTTGCAAAGCTTGTGGATTTTATAAACGGTTTTTACCGGTTTTAAAAAATAAAAAAGTTGCAAAATATGTATTATAATCATTTTTGGTTTAAAAAGATATATTCGTATATATGAACGTTTTTTTGAAAAACCCGTGAATTAAAAAAACATGTTTAATGTATAAAATAAACCCGCAAAAAATGATAATATAAGGTTATTTATACGCACTCTTTGAATAACTTCATATAGAAGTCTAAACGTTCATATTGCGTAGAACTGCATATTAAACGTATGCGTTGTTTTTTTGTTTTATAGGATAGATGAATACTGTATATTTCAAATACTAAAAATATATTTTTTTGACTTTTTTTTACAAATCCATTTTTACACGCCGCTAAAAAAAATTGCATGCCAATAGTAATGCCAATATAAAGGAAATTTTGCTGGTAGCATAGAAGAAATGTACTTATATAAAAATATAAAACAACTTGGCATTTGCAAAAAAAGATGTGAACCTTGCCGAAAGTTACTTCCACACAATTTTTATAAAATTAATTTAACGAATAAGATTTTTTAAGATGCAGAACATGTTTTGATATATGTGCGTAGTATATATTACTATGTATCATTTAAACGGTCTTTTTTGCAATTTTTGTTTTAAAAACCGATGTTATTTGTTTTATGTTTATTAAGCAAAATTTTGTTTTTCTTAAAATTTAAATGTTGACTCTAATAATATATTGTAATAACATATTATTAAAAAACATCTCGTTTAATTATTCATAAGGGTTCCTTTTAATTTTTGTATAAAAAAAAGACTATTGACGGTAACATGCAGTGGTGCTTTTTGAATTTTTTATCTAGGGGGGCTCAAAAATTTTGCAATTATTTTAGAGGGGCTCAAAAAATATTGGTTTTTTTTTGAATGTAATTTTATACATTAAATATAAAAAAAGCAATATAAAAAGTTTTCCAGGGGGGCGGAGCCCCCCTATAGCCTCCCCTGAAAAGCACCACTGGTAACATGCAATATTGGCATGATTTGAATTGGTTCTATAGGTTTTCTGTATTTGCGTATATTTATATCTGATGCTATTGTAAAAATTTTAAACGCAAAAAACGCTCTATTAGACATAATTGCCATAATGTGGTAATTTTTTTTTATCGAACAGGGTTTCCCCAAATTGGTTTTTTTGGTCGTTTTACTTTTTAAAACCCTTATAGCAAATCCAAAGTGTATGTGTATCTTTAGTTATACGAAAAACAAAAAATTACGTTTAGATATACTTGAAAATCTATAAAAGGTATAATACATACGCAGAAAGTAGATAAAAGGTTTTTCGTAATCGATTGACCAAAACTTTTACTATGAATGCATGTAAACTAACATACATACCTACCTCGACAACAAAAGACTCACACCTTGCATCAGGATAATATACTTACCGAAATTTTAGTATTTTGTCATATAAAGTATGATTCAAGTGAGAGTCAAATATCTATCAGTATCCCTTACTAGCAATAAATAATGTATGAAATGCAGTTCAATGAAAAGTTGCAGGATGGCATTCGAATATATGTGAAAAAAAAGATCTATAACAATAAATAGTCAGCTAATCATAACTGAAGTATTAAAAAAAACCTTAAAAAAACACATATAATATAATATTATAAACTTAAAAAAACATTTACAATTAAGTTTTGTTTAACTAAACATAAATGGTGTCTTTTTTTCACTTCTAGGACTAAATTTTATGTTAGATAGACCGCTTTGGATACCCCTGCATTCTATTATTGTCCCTACTTTATTAGATGCTTAAATATGTGAAAAAAAACATATAAGAAAATCTTAATGTACAAAAATCCCATTTGGAAGAATTAGCAGGCATAAAAATTATTCATATGAGAAGAAATATAAAATATATAAATATTTAATGACTTAAAAAAACAAGGGGTGTTTTTTTTGTTGGTTTATGAAATTGATGTATCAATGAGTAGCCCTAAGGTCAATGGTTTTTATAAAACAAATGGTAGGGCTACTTACAACTGTATGGTATCAAACATACGTAATACAAATTTTATTTTTATATTTATGCTAAAAACAAAAAACCTAATTGGATCAGGGCCGCAAAAGTGCAAAATTTCATAATCCAATGCTCTTTTTCGTTTGCCTGAATGTCAAGGTTACTTTATAAGATCGTTTTCAAAATTGCATGCCTCTGAAAAAACTAAACAAATTGAACAAGTGATGCAAAAAATTAACCAAAAGTCAAGATGAATTAGTAGATTATTTTAATAGGAAAAGCCATATGCTCTCCTCTGTAATTAAGACAGGCGCTGGAACATGTAAAAAATCATTGTAGAAGAATATGAAAAATTGTCAGGAAAATTAATCCGCATAAATAAATATAAGTTTTTACCTTTTAAGAAACTAAATCTACTTTATCTGCCGATTGCCAAGTTTAATATTCAGGTTGAGATAAAGAGATGACCGGTCCGGTTATTGCCCACCAAGTCCGGACCAGAATGCATTTTTTTTGCAATACTTACCTAAAACCGTATCAATACATAGAAAATGCCATAATTACATTTTTCTACAAAACTCTATTATTAATTAAACAAACATTCTTAGTTCTTATCGACTAGCATTTTGTATGCTTGTGTAAAAACATATGCAACCTAAATATTAATGTAAAAAAGAACAAAAACGTGTTAAACTTACCTATACAGTGTTTTTTTTGCATAAAAAACGCAAATTGTCAACTATTTTTAAGACGTATGTAACTTTAAATTATATGACTACGAATCCAAGGTAAAAGAATTCGAAAATTATATTACGCGATTAAAATGTCAATAAAATGTAACAAGCTTTGATATAACTAGGGCGGCCTATAAAAGATAGATAATAATTCAGGCCCTAAAATAACAAAAACTTAAAATGTAGAAAAAATGATGCTCAATAAAATTATTAAAAGAAGGGTCTTTATATGTTTCTTCAAACAAATATTTGTAGTAGATCCAATAAATCTTAGAAATCTATATGTTTTCTAAAATTAAAATTATTGACAAGTAAATTTTAAAAAAACTGAATAATCACAGCAAATAAATTTATTTAAATGTTTCATTTTTTTGTATCTTTGTTGCTGTGTACATCCTTTTAACCCCTGGACCAAAGTTCCCCAGAACAAAGTAGCCAGAACATAGTGCCCCGAAAAAAAATGTCAAGAACGCAATGCAATAAAAAAAACGGCGTCAAATATGTATACTAAGCAGGCCTTTCATATATTAAATGGCCATATTATAGCAAGGGAAAAAATATTTTACCTATAATGGCCATATATGGAAGAAAAAAAAACTGAATAATTTGTCATATAAACTTTATTTTTTAGGCAATATACAACAGCCGAAGATTTATACATAGTTTGTTGCTTCTGAATTGCACTTCTAATAGCGGTACATATTTCCCGGAGCATTGCCATTTACAATTAAAAAAAAACCGCAAGTTTACAAATATGGCGTTGCATTTGAAATAATTTTACCAAAAGTTTATGTAATTATGTATAAAAAATGTAAAAACATTTTTCTTTATTGTACAAATATCAATTAAAATCGTAAATCAATGCAAAAATACGTATTAGAAAAAAAGCATCATTTGTTACGATGCTGTGTTGTGACTTTATAATGCAAAAGTCAATATTTAATCATCCATAGTTACAAAAAAAAAACAAAGATAAATATTTTAATATAAAAAAAATACCAAATGCAATGCAACGTAAAAATGTATTCTTAGGCTAATATTACTTTTTTTTTAAAAGAAATATATAACTTTCACGTAATTTTCGCAATTCTATTTTTTTAATACTTCATTCCGGAACTATTGCAGCAAATACTAGAAAAAAAATAATTGATAATAATTTTACTTATAATAACCATTTACTTTTATTTGAATTCAGAAAGTTATTAGGCATGATATAGCCTAAGTATTATCCCGACCTAATTGTTTTTTTCAAAGATGTATTATATGCCGTAAAAACGTTTTACTCAGTTTAGCTTGTATTATTTGTAAAATTACGAAAAAAGTGCATTTATTGTTTAAAATTTCAATTTTAATCTCTAATAGTTTCGATTGCGAAAAGGCGTATATTTTTATAACGTAAAATACATGAAAAAACTAAATATTGCAGTAAATTTTTGTTGGTATATATGTACGATAAATTATGATATGGTAAAATATGGGTAGTCTTTTCTCCAAAGTATGGCATATATTATATGGCCATTATGGGTATGACCATAAGTATTTCGGAAGCCCTGATACTAAGTAGGACAAGCAAAATATTCATCTACGAATTTTAAACGAATAATTTTTAAAACCGAAATATTGGCATATATTTTGAATAATTTATAAATCTGTATTTTGCAATTGGAAACAACAAAAATCAAATGTGGTTACACAAAATAAATAATACAAATATAACTTTATAGAATTTTATTGAGTGCAATCTTTTTCCGTGCTTCGTAAGTAACAGTATAAAAACAAAAGTGCCGAATACTATAATCAGGTAGGCTTGTCTTTCTAAGCGTTACATTTATTTTCTATACCCTAGAAAAGAATCGTATAAAATTAGTTGAAGCGGGTTTAATTGGCATTAAAGGATTTCTAAATTTTCGATTATTTTGTGGTTTGCGTTTTCTATACGAAGGATGCACGAATACAATATCCGGTTCATCCGGCCGTTAAAAGATGCATTTGACATTCGGCGTTTTATCAATAGCGACCGAACATACAAAAAATAAAAAAATATTCATGTTTTTTTATTGAAAAATTACTGTTAAATGTTTTTTTCCTTGGCATGGCGACACTTCATCATTGGTATCAGGTAAAACTTTATCTTGATTTTTGTTTTTGTGGTCTATTAAATTGATCTTTTTGTAACTTTTGCCCTGTAGGGCAATCATAACCGATTTCTTTTTAAGGAATCACTATTGTTAGCAGAATATGAAACCATGTTAGTCGCAAAAAAAAGACCATATTCCATCGCTTATATGATTTTTCTGTGTGTTTAAACAAAAAAGATTTCAGATTTCTATAACAAGATATTATGAAAGCATATCTATATCAGCTTCGACAAATCATTACGTGAAAAACAACATGACTGATAGAGTTGTTGACTCCATGGCTACGACAATCCCGAAAAATGCCCAATATCAGAAACCATTAAAAGTCGACGCCATTATTATTTTAACCCTAATCACCGCGCAAACAATAGAGCGTCAAATATTACACAATTTTTGCTATTCAAAGTTACAATGAATATTTATTTGTGACTTTAATTAATACTTTAATACGCCTATAAAGAAAACAGATATATTAATTAATTTGCAATTTATGATTGATTGCGGTGAAATGCATAAAACAAATACAATGTTATTAAAAAGTACCTTTAATATGCCTTTTACTAAGAAACCAAAAGGATCGTTCGCGTCATCCAAAACTGTTAATCAAGTACCAGAAGATGTTTCTATGCAAGACACACAACTCTGGGACCAAAAGAGTATTTTTGGTGGGAGCCTCCGGTAGTGTAAGCTCAGATGGAAAAATAATTTTTTAAAAGACTATGAACAAAAAGTTGGTAGTGATCGATGTTCATTTAATGGGGTGCAAAATGTAGTTTGAAGAAAGTTTTTGAAAAAGCGAAAATGGCAGCACTTGTTGAACGATCTAGCAAGGGATTTATGGAATGGTATTTTTGATTAGTAGAGGAAGATAGTTTACCTACTAATTAGAAAGAATTCAGAACTATGTCTATTGCCTTTTGCACAGGACAAGATTTGGAAAAGATAATAAAATTTAAAGAGAAAAGATTTTCTGATTATTTTAAAAGAGTCGTTGAGTTTTTGGAGTCCAGATATGACAAGCAAGAAGGTTCGTAGGCCTGTGAAAAGAGGATTTTTATAGCCAGCTATACAAAATATAATATATGCTAATGATGAAGATCTAGATATTTTAAGTGAGAAAATTGCCTAATATGAAGAATGTGAGGCATATCGGAATATGACAAGATAAAAGGAAGAATTCAACAAAAATGTATTGCGTGGGAAGAAAATATTCATGTGTAGGTATTGTAACAAACAAAACTATCTAGTAGCATATTGTTTTAAAAGTAATGCTGATGTAGGGCGAAATAAACAAGGATGTTTTAAATGGGGTAAGACAACACATTATAAGAAAGTTTTGCCCAAAGAGAAAAGCATTTGGCGGCCAGAGGAAATTGAATATATATACAGATAACGAATTCCTATATAACTTTAAATGGTTAAAAGCATAAGGTTATATTTGAAACGGGTGCAAGCAATGTTCTTATCAGCAAAGGAGCGCTATTTAATTTTCCTAATGTAGATGTTGAGAGATGTAAGGTTGATTTTCAATTGGTTGATGGTTCGATCATAACATGTTTGGAGAAAATTCGAATGAAAATTGAATATAAAGGAAACATGTTGAGGTAATATTTTTATGTTGTAAATAACAACAACTCACAACATATATTTATCGAAAGAAGTTTCTTGGAGCATCAAAGTAAAAAGAAGATTAAAGAGTTGCCATATAAATGCAAGATTAAGACGAAAGTAAACGCGGATCCAAATACCTAGACGCGACCTTTCGATCTATTAAGGAGTCTGAGAGTTTTGAATCACTTGTTGATTTATTACAGGCAACAGTAATTATTGAGACAAGCGAATCTTTATGGCTTCAATCAGTTGTTGGGCAGAGAGAGGCAAACAAAAAGGTATGAATGTGCCTGGATATGAGAAAACTCAATAATTTGGTATTGCAAGATTGATTTGAAATCCTAAGATGAATATATTAATACGACATTAACTGGTAAAAAATATTTTGAAAAGATAGATCTCCAAGACGGATTTTTCCAGGTAGAGTTAGTGAAATCTGCATTAAAAAGACTAATTTTATACCGGAAAGAGGCTTTTGAGATACAAAAGAATGCCATGGGCTGCAAAAACTCAACCGCAATTTTCAGCGTAATATGATAAGTATTTTACGGGATTTGATAGGTTTGATTTGCTAAGTATACATTGATGATGTATTAACTTTTGGGCAACTGAAAGTAAATTTAATAAGAATTGTGATACTATAATTTGGCGGCTACACGAGTATGGAATTTATAATATCTTATTCATTGACGATCATAAATGTAGCAGAAATTGATTATCTTGGATACAGGATAGAATTTAATACAATAAAACCAAATGAATCGGGACAGAAAGGAATAAGAGTGCATCCTTTATCTTGCACCGTTACGCAGCCGCAAAGATTTTTGACTTTTTGTAGCAACGATAGGCTATTCACCCCAAAGATTACAGATTTATTGCAGGGATTTTACCAGAAATTATAGAAAAATAAGAAGTTTATATGGTCAGTAGAAGATGATGCTAGATTAAAAGAAACTAAAAGAATGACTGATAATTTTTTTTTTGTATATCAGATCCACATAAAATGTTTAAGATAGAGTGCGATGATAGTAAAGTGGGAATTGTCGCATGTTTAAGCCAGGATGATCAAGTTGTGGCTATTGCTAGCCGTAGTTTAAGTAGCAGTAAAAGAAAATATTTGCTAACGGAGAGTTGGACCACGGCGGCATTATACGCAATGAAGAAACTACGGGTTTGTCTACTAGAAAGAATGTTTCTTCTAGTAACAGATCATGAGGCGATAACAAAAATAAATGACAAGGAAAAGTTTGGTAGCGACCGAGTAATTCGCTGCGTTAACCGATTAGCACAATTTTTATATAAAGTAGAATTTTGACCAGGCAAAAAAATGGTGATAGCTAGTGCACTGAGTAGGTGCAAATCGTGCAAGACACCACAGCTTAATTATTTTTGTTTGCTTGATGCAAAAGAGAAGTACAGGCCTATTCAAAAGGCTATTGAGGAGCATGTTTCATAGTGGAAAACAAGGATGAAGTAGATGATAAAAGACAAAATAAAGAAAATAATAAAAAGGATCATCATATGATTATTGACTTTCATATTGCACATGATCTCAGAAAACAAAAAAGATAGATCTACTAAAACATGGAATGATTATACAAGGACGAAAGTGAAAAGAATTTTAACTGATTGTTTATATGCAAACAGCAAGATAAAATGTTGTAAAGATCATAGAGGCATAAAATATTTAACAGTACAGGGGAGGTAATAGGAATTGAATTGTTAATGATATCATAGAGTGATAGGATTATTGTGATGATTGGGTTTTTTTGCAGGTTTTTTTTGGACTAAACAGGTAAACACAAAACAGGGATTTAAGATATGTGTATTGTTAAGAAGGTTTATAAGAATTTTCCATTTAAAAGTATACAGTCAGATAAGGGTGCGGAGATTTGCAACTTCGAATTAGAACAGTTTTAAAAATATAAATGAATAGAGCACCAAATTACAGTTCTGCATTATCATAAAAATTATAGGCGCATAGATAAGAGTATTGCGTACTCTAAGAGAAGCCTTTAAGTGCACAAAAAGACCAACCAAATTTGGTCAGTCTAAGATAACACATAATTAAAATTATATGCATCATAGAGGAAAAAATATGTGTTTAATAGATGCGTTAAAAAGTTTAGATTTTGACAAGAGTAATAATCAAGAAAAAAAATATGCTGTAGAGTTACACAAAAAAAACATGATATATTGCTAAATTACGGAATTGGAGATAGGTGTATTTAATGGAATTAATTTGAACGTTGTAAAAATGAATTGGAATTTGACAGGGTGGCAGTTATAATTATGAAAAGGATTTTGATGAATATGTACTTGAGAAATACAAACACAAAGACAGAGAAGGCATGTGATGCAGATAAATTGGCTATAGAATGGGGATGTTGCGTCTGTGGCTACGAAACTCGTGAAAACTGTATAATATTAAAGAGAAAAAAAAAGTCGACGCCATTACTTATTTGTACCTTTTATACGCGCAAACAATAGGGCGTCAAATCTTACACAATTTTTGCTATTCAAAGTTACAATGGATGATTTTTTGTAGCTTTGCGTAATATTTTAATTTATCCATATAGAAATAAGATATATAAATTAATTTGCAATTTATGATTGATCGCGGTAAAAAGCATATAAACAAATACATGTTAATAGATGGTACCTTTTATATGCCTTTTACTAAGAAACCGAAAGAAGTGCCCGCATCATCCAAAAAGAGTTAACTTATTCTAATTTACAGCATTCTCCACGTTGATTTTTAAACTTTTTTGACATAAGGCTTTGTGTCATCCAAGAGTAGTTTAGGGCGTAAAAAGATTAACTTACTTAAATACAATATTATTAAAATCAAAAGAAACCAGAAAAAATATTGTACCGTAAAGTATTTCAGTTATAGTTGTATTGATTTGTTTCATTCTATCTTTGTATTTTTAAGACGCATGTTTTCGACCATTCTTTTTTATACTGGGACTTTTTATATATGACTGCTTTTATTTTACGTTTGACATACTAATTTCTAGCAATCCTATACAAAAAAACGCATTATTTAGAGCAATTTTTGTCTATCAATATTAATAAAACTGTTTGATTCTGTATGGTTTAACAAATCATACATTAATTTACACTGACGCATTTGTATCAGCTTTTTAAATAGAAATAAAAATTTATTTTTTTGAATTCAGTGTGTTTATAACAATTTACGTACAAAATACATAAAAAAGACAAGTTTATATTGTTATATGCACCGAAACGTTTTTTTGACGTAGCAATATCAGTAAATCTTAGTAATAAATCTCTATAGTAACAGTAATTTGCAAGTTTACCTACTTTATGTCTTAGGTAACAGTAATTTGCATGTTTTTGTACTATTCGGCTGTAGTAAAAAGTATAGTTAACAGGTATATGTTATATAAGGGGTTTAAAATAAAAAACAAACGTTACCACATATGGGGATTCGCTTTAAACAACTTAAAGAAATTGCATTGACCCCGTGGAATTAATTTTTGCACAATCGATATCATAAAACTAGTCTGTAAACAAAACGGTACTATTCTACATATTCAAGACACAAAAATATATGAAAAACTGTTATGTTTTGCCAAATCTAGTTTTGAAGAACTATGGCATAAAAAGTTGATAATAATAAGTAAAGATTTAATAGTACAGATATGTAATCTAGTTGTGTATTGGCAACAATTATTAAAAGTACAAACTAATTATTATTAACCTATACTTCTATTCAGTGAATAAATGGTAATAACACCGCAATCAGTTTTTGATCATGCATATACTGCTTAGAGCACAATATAAATACCTATATTTTTTTTATGTTTAGTGAAAAATATAATGTACAAGTGTTTGTTTTAGTAAAAGAAGCCTAGTACATTAATGCATAAGTATTTCACTGTAAAAAATTTTAACACTGCTTTAAGACTATTCTTCAGTTTCAAAACTACATTTTCCCGCTTATTTTACTCGAAAATTTATCTTTTGCACAAAAAAAAAATCATTCAGCATATTCGGCGAATCCAGCCGAATGGCTAGAAAGTACGATACGGTATTCGGTCTATACAAAATACCTTTGTTTGGTGCATACCTACTAGAAACTCAAAATTTGGAAAAATATCTGCCAAACTGTACTTAAAAATACCAATAAAAAAATCTGATTTTCCTTCGTAATCAATAATTTCATAACATATATATTTTCCGTATAACCTATTTTTTTTTGAATCCAGATATAGGTCATGTATTTTTTTCTACTTCTAGGGTACAGCTTACGCCCCAAATTTTAGAAAACTTTTTGTACTCTAAGGCAGCGTCACCCGAACTTTTTTTCGTTGCAACCCAAAAACACGTAAAAAATATTTTCGCGACCCAATTTTTTTTTCTAAAAAGTTGTAAAAAAATTTGTATCAAAAATAAATAAATTTTTTTGAAGTTGTTTTTTGAAAATCATATAAATAAAAAGTTCGCGACCCCAAAAAAAAATTCTCGCGACCCAAAAAAGAGTCGGGACCCATGTTTGGGAAACGCTGCTCTAAGGTAATAAATAGCAATTTTTAAAAAATTGTTTTTAAAACCTTCTAGGGTATTTTTGCAACCCCTGGAGTATGCAAAATGTATGTTTTCTTTTTTACCCTAGACATATATTAACCCTAGAGGATGATTTTTACACCAAAAAATCGAAGGGGTATTTTTTACACTATGGAGATGAAAAAAAATACCAGGAATGATTAATAAAACCATAGAGTAAAAAAGTTAACCCCATAGTAAAAATTACTCTAGAGTACTACAAACCAAAATACCCTAGAGGAACAAAAATTAATTAATTACCGTAGATAAATATACAAAACCGTAGAGTAAAAAAACATGACCATAGTAAACATTTTATACTATCATTTACATGATTATTAAGACCCGGAAAAAACTCTAATACAAGTAATTATATAAGTTTATATAATCCTTCCTGCTGTAAATAAGAATACGTAAATAACTACGATATATATTACAATTAGAGGTCTGCAAATGTCCGTAACGCACCAAAAAAAAATCTAAAAATTGTCATCAACTAAGGCTGGGAACGGACCCGGACTCAGTCCGGGTTTTCGGTACGGAAAGCCGGCCGGACCCAGACTGACAAATGCAAAATTGTCATTATTTACACAAACCGGGCTAACCGGCCGGAGGTCCGGCTCCGGCCGGTTTTTAGTATAGTATTTTTACAAAATAGTAGGTTCATTGTACAAAACATTAATTAAACATGTAATAGTTAGAATAAAACACTTTTTAGTTGCGTTTGTGTGTTTTTATATGTATTTGCAAACGGGTTTTTTATACATAGTAGAGTAAATAAAAGTTGCTTTAAAAAATTACACCAGTAGTTAATACTAATTTTTCTAATAGGTTTCACAATTTAAAATAAAAAAAGCATGTTTTTAAATATTTGATCTTTAAAGCAGCGATTATGTTATAAAAAGTTATATAAAAAAGGTAATGCCACAAAACATAATTCATTTTTGATAAAAAAAAGTAGGTTCAAAAATTTATAAGATAATTATCGCACGATTTTTCTATGTTTTTTCAACCGTGCAAGTATTTTATCGTTATTAAAAGAAAAAACAAGGTTTTATATAAAATTAAGAGGACGATTTCTTTTTAAGTGGTTGTAATTAAAAACGTTTATATATACTCTAAGCAACAAAAATTGGCAAGTAAACTTTGTTTCGATAACATTTTCATAAACTTGTCACACATTTTTGGCATAAATTTAGATTTTACTATGTATTAAGTTATTCTTATATAATTACATTTGTGTTATCGAAAGTTTCGAAAAGCAAAAAGACAAAAAGACCAGTATTTTATCTAATAAACTTGGTAAATAAGGCTTTGAACTCAACCCCCCCCCCCTCACGTCGCTTTTATTATTGGGCGCCTTTCTTGCATAGGTTATTGCTTGTGGGAAAAACCTGAGAAAAAAAGTTATGAAATTAAGTTGTTACTAAAGTCGTACATATATACACAATGTACAAGTTTTTTTGTATACTGTTTTTTTAACTGCCATAAGCAACAACTCTGCATAAATCCGGTCTTTGCACTGATAAAAGTATCTTTGAAATCTATACAATTAAATTATGAATATCTTTTACTCCTACAACAAAAATTTTTACCAAAAGTAATGTGACAATATTTCAACCTCAATATTTTTTACTTTTACTTTTTGTTTTATAAAACCTAAAAAAAGAAATCATCTTGCCGTACCGACCTTGCCAGTTTAATATAGTTTTGCATAATATGCCTTGTTATTAAATAAAAAAAAATGACCTGTTTTTACTATAGATTAAAAGATACCAATGTTTTTTTTAATATTTTTTTATAAGTCAGTCGCATGCTAACATAATTTCGAACCGGAAGGGCATTATGGGTTTTTTCAAAAAGTGTTAATCAATGTGATTTATAGATTTTATTTTTTACATTCTTTTAAAAAATAAATTTCAATGAAATTTATAAAATAATTGTTAGAATCAAAACTATCAAAAAAAATAAAATAAATTCCCCTAAATTTGTAGCGTA
>JAQFYM010003100.1:0-19976 GCA_034694785.1 Agrenia bidenticulata | reverse complement strand
TGATTTTTTAACATTTATGATATTAAAAGTTGCTTTATTTACAAAAATTTAAAAAGTGTTGGATTTTTTGTAATGGCTCCTTTACAGTGTTTTTGGGGTGCTAAATCAGGACAATTTAGTAATTTTGGTGCCTTTAAAAAAAGTTTGGCGACTTTTTATGAATTTTAGGTGTTTAAATTATATTTTGGGTGATAACTACTATTTACCCAAACATGTAATGGTATTAAAGCGTTTAGGTATTTCTTGTGAGTTCTGAAATTGTAAATGATAAGCCTTAAATGGCCACAAAAACCTGCTTAAACCCTAAAAAAAGACAACATCTATAGTATAATGCAAGGTTTTTAATATTATTTATGCTCATATATATTCTTTAATATTCCTCAACATATTATTTTTGCTTTTTTGTTTATATTTGTCATCCTGAGTAAGAAAAAACATAAGCAGTCAGAGATGAATCACAAATTCACGACATGGCGTCAGTAGCAACCGAGCTTCAAAATAATACCGGACAAGAAGAGTAGGCCATTAGGATTGTACTTCAAACTTCGAAATTATAGCTAAAATTTACTGGATGCAATAAAGCACACTTTTGATTATTTAATAATAAAAAGACTGCGTGTAAACGCATAAAAATTTGCCACATATCTGCACGAAAAAGATAAAGGGATGCGCTTACCGGTTCTCACAGGCAAATTAATAAACCGATGCAGAAGCAACGTAAATAATCAAAAATACTTAAAGGATTTTTCTGGTGTTCTACAGCACGTGTAACAAAGATTGCATTGTTTACTTGCAGAGCAAATGTATTTGCAGAGAAAACAAATCCTAGACACTAAATCCTGTATGAACAACGTCATTCAATGATCTTCATATGAGCTCAAAACATTGCTCTGCCAGATATCATACCTGAACTGACGTTGGAAATACTTTCTGTGTAGAGCTAAGGAAATGTATGGCTGTCATTTAAAGCTGTGCGCATGGAAAACAATAAACCTACAGTGTTGAAATTAATCTGCCCCTGGCAAAGTTCAGCCTTGTAAGAAACTGATAAGTGACATTATACTTTAATAGTAGAGCAGGAAAACTACCAGAGACTGCAAACTTTATTGTCATAGTATGCGCGCTTTAATGAGTGTTGTCGTTTAATAATAAAAGAAGCTAAGCCATGCACGAAATTATATTAGACATAAATTTAATTACAGAATTTAATAAAGATCGATCTGATAAAACATACATCAACAAATATTACTTTATCTACGTCGCATCTTTATACTCAAGTAAAAAAATTTATTTAGAAAGACTATCACTATAAACAAAAAATTAAGAAGCGGTATAAAATCACTACCGCGGATGTATGTATAGTGCACAATGTAATTTTCGATCGAAATAAAAATGTTTAAAATAACACGAATATAAACAATATATGATATCTTGTGTTCCATATAAGCTTAAGACTGTTGAGCAGGGATTCATAAAATAAAACTTTTGCTATGCAACAGTTTTTTACTAATCTTACATCAAAAACAGTCAACTAACGTTAGTTTTGTACGAATATATATTTTTACAAAAGTTCAGGTGGTTTTTTTTTTTATTTTAGTAATGATTTATCTAATTTGCAAGTAAAGCCTAATCAACAATAACGTTGCAATATTTTTGTATTCTAGCGCAAGAAGACTGTAATCACGATTGTGCGCTTTTGTTTTTACACGAATCTAACTTTAATACCCTATGAACGCTATCTATGCATAAAATTAATACCAAGAATACTAGCTACAAACAAAAAAAAGTTTTACAATACCTGTATACTAGCAACAAGGCATATAACAACGCATTGGCAATGTAAATGCGGCTTTGTTATTAGTGAACATTCAATAAGCCCATGGAGCTAACGAATAGTTGCGATAAAGAACCCAGTGTTGATCAATTAAACTATACATTGATTGCCGTAGTGTTTCCAAACACACAGGTAAGACGACTAACTTCTTCTTAAGAGTAGATTTAAAAGTTAGTTGCTTACTTTCTGCCATTTTTTTTTTGCTAGACGCAACATCGGGATTATACCAGATTGCTGGAAATGATATAAATCAGAAACCACTACATACATTCTTCTTAAGCCTGGGCAAGTACGTTCGTAGGTATGCTATATGGTTTCTGTAATTAATTATGTTTATGCCAGAGGGCTATAAATAAACTATATAAGAAGAACTAAATTTTTTCTCAATCCAGGTATCTTGATATAATAATTATGGCTACTCCAATGCAAAACGTACGCACAACTATCTGAATATATATGTCCGAAGATCAGATCTGCTGGCCCCTACTCATTTAAAATAAATGTACGATTTTCAAGACAGAAATAAAAGCATTGGGAAATATTGTGCCTAAGAAGTAAAAATTTTATCGGTTTCTAAAAAAAAGAAGCCATTATACATATCAAAAATCGAAAAATAATACGCAAAATAAAATAATATTGGTTTTATGTTACTACACAAGATAATTTGTCTTAGGAAATGCCGATATTTCTAGATATCTATTCGATGTTTGGGCAAGGAAAAACTAAAAACGGTGTAAAGCACATTGCTGACTGTTCATTTATACAACGCACTTACCTAGCTTAAAATAATCTTTTATATCGATAACCTGCCAGCTCAAACAGTCTCAACAAAAATATCATATTTACTATGGAAGCTTGCACCGCAAGAATAAGCGCTATCTTTTAGTTAAAGTGATATTAAAAACAAGATACAAATACTTGTATATTAAGCCGTAACACAAAAACGCACAAATCGACTATATCGGACAAAGAAACACCTTCTTGCATGTAGAAAGGCACTGAAACGTTACCGTTCTGTTTTCGTGCCGGTTGGGTATGTTTGTAGAACAAACCAACCGGCAGTATAATATTTTCGAACAATACATTGTTATCCAAATCATTTTTACGGGTCTTCCTATAACAAGAAGAAGACTAGACTGGAGCAGCATAATTTGCAGGTTATAGGCACGGAAATCCTGCCCGGTAGGACTCATGAAATGTTTGGTTCATTAAATTTTTTGCATTGATGCATCGAGTACGCAAAGATTTTAATACTGTGTAACAAATTTAAAACATGTCTAAAAAACACGAATTCTTTTTTATTATAGTATTTGTATGGGTTTTATTCTTTGTAAGCTTTGATTGTTCGACCCGGACCTGGACATTAAACGCCTTGAATGCGCCTGGAATATAGTCCCGGCCCAGTTCAGCACAAGACAGCATATTTACTCTTATACATATCAAAGAGGATAATAATTATGCAAAAGGCCTTAGTAGGCAATTATATATAAATGAAGCATCACTGTCAACGACTATACAAGAGCGAATAAATATGTAATTTTACACGATTTACATAAAGTCTATAGATACGGTGATGTAAATTGTATGATATTTTCCGTAAAGATAAATACAAGTGATTAAGACTTTACGCAATGTCAAAAAAAAATGTGGTGATTGCGAAATTTGCTTACAAACGTGACATGCCAATGTAAATATCGAAAACATAATTATAGTTGCACAAAGACTTAAGGCATTTTGAGAAGTCGGTATGGAAGCCGCTAGGTGGGGAAAATGACCCAAGTAGATATAGCTTGGTTTGTGCTGGATATTTTAATAAAAGGATTATTTCTTGCAGAATGAAAAGAAAACGTCAACTGCAACCTCAAATGGATAAACCAACTATATTTTTATAGACAAGGCACTATAGAAACAAAGATTTGCGATAATGGCACTATATTTTACAATGCAAAATATAGAAATATGTAGGAAATATTGAAGTAACAAAGATAACAATTTTCTATGTCATCACAAGACAATACATTGTAGAAGCAGGGCAACAGACCATGGATATAAGCTGCGGAAATCGTGTGAGGCCAGCAAAGATTACTAGGAGAACAACTATAAAAGGAATCCACTATTTTAATTGCTTTATATAGAGCCATCCCATCCTCATATATTATGAGCACGCAAAAATGTACAACAATATCCTGTGTCAATATTATAGAAGTCTGCCTGTATTTCACAACATATCTTTTTTATTTCTAATAGAGATAAAAAAGTCGTAAGTATGCGCACAAAAAAGAAACAATAGCTAACCACGCACTAGGCGCGAGGTTTAAATAACTGATTTAGTTTACATATATCATGAAACATTACGTGCAAAGTTCGACATAAGAAAGGACTTTGGCTTGCTGTTCGCTGATGATTTTACAAATGAAAGCTATCTGGTTAGTAAGGAAAGAAAAACTTAAGGAGTAAAAAAAGACCATCGAAGACATACAATTTAACATTTTATATTTAAATGAGGTCACCATACTTTTTATTGTATTTCTATAGTACATTATTTGTATCCCTAGTTAGCAATGAACTGTAGAACAACAAAGAAATCTATACGTCACGACAAATTAATTGAAAAAATATATTTTAATCATGTTTTAATATGTTCAAGCATGCTATTAACTATATTTAAAGTCAGAAAAATTATAAAGAATATAGTTTAATCGAGAAAAATTATTAAGAAAATATTTACAGACGCGATTTTTACATTTTTAAATTGTAGACGCGGTTTCTAAAAAAAAGTTTACTAGGTTTATTTATTTATTTCGCCATTTAATATATCAGGTTCGTTTTTTGTCAAATTCAATTTTGTTTTTTGAATTTTATAAAAATTTTTATGGAAAATGTTTTGAATCAATATGTAACTATAATTATTTATTTATTACAAAAAAATATATTTATCTTGTCTTTTTTACGATTTGAGCAGTTCCGCAATACCTGCAACCTGAATTTTAGGCGTGTTTAAACTTGCCAATGTTACAAGTCTAAATCATTGATAAGTAAATACAAATTAATAGAAAGCATAAATACCACAAAAAAATATACAAGTATAACGAGGACGCTAGTAAAATATAGAAACCAGAGCAAGGAATCGGGTACAGTAAGGATTCCAGCTAGGCAGCTTAACTTAATTCTTAAGAACGTATGAAAATGTACCACAGAGCAGTTTATACTCATTATAAGCATAATTACTACATTCGGAGCAGAGAATCACTACCAAAAACTGGAGCCAGAATGTAAACATAGATGATGAATTGAAGTCGTACATAAAAAAAAAGTAAATAAAGAAAATGCTGAATTACTTATAAGTATAGCAGATTTATTTTGATATTACAAAAAATGTAGTTTTCTCTACCAAATCTATTTTAGATTGCTTGCACAAAAGCTTTACTATTCACGTGAGACAATATGATAGTCATCGGTCATGAGAATGCTGTAGATGATATATAGATAAGAAATGGATTTACTTAGAATTTTTTTCAAACGATAGCAAACCTATCCGGACGAATGAATTTATTTTTTGTGATGAGGTCGGATATAAAACTTGCTTTTATGTACAAAAAAAGACAAGCTTTAGTCGGGCAAACACACGTAAGCAAAGTAAAAAAATAAGGTCTTGCAATGTTTTAGAATGTTGTTGCATGTCAATATGTGGTTTGTTATCAATTGGTATATGAACCCAGAATTAATAGATCTGAGTAAAAGAATATTCGCATTAAATGTTTACAAAAAAACGAACAGCCTAGACCATTGTATATTTAAAATCTAAAACGTTGCATTTCACAAATACACATTTTCCGGGCTCAAAAATACAAACAGGGCATTAATATGAATACCTAGCATAATATATTTGTCTCCGTTATTCGATCGAAGAAAGTTATGCAAAGTACAAATAAAGTAAGAATAATACACTGTACAACACCCGAAGATAAATTTCAAACAATAGAAACATATATAATGCAATTACTCACAAAGATTTTAATAGATTTATTCGCCATATGAAAAAAGAGTTCAAAAGAGAACTTTACAAAAAAAATTATATACAATCATCTATACTTATTTTTCGCATTTATTACAGCACTAAAATCTTGTATAATTCTATTCCAGTATATACATAAGTTAGATACATCATAAAAAATTGTTTCCCTTTATTTTAGTTCACATCGTCTAAAGTTGAACTGTCACATCACTTCTTTGACTTTACTTAAAACATAATTTGTTTTCGAATTATTGTACATATAATAAAAATGATAGAAAAAACGACATTGATCTTTTATTTTATAAATTAGATCGGCGAACCTTTGTTACGACATCGTTAAATTGTCATTATTGGCATCTTAGTATTATGTTTAACAATTTAATTGCATGTTTAATTATTTCGATTAAGTCTTTATCAAAGTAGTCATAGGCTAAGATAAAAAAAATCCTGAATTAGAGATGTTCGGTACTTATATAGAAGGGGTATTCATACATATACTACTACATGCCTTGTATCGGTTTAGTAATTTACGCATTTTATTGCGGTGATAACTTGTTCTATCATTTTCTTTACCTTAATTAGTCAGTGACCTATAAAATCTTTAACCCTAGAATTTAGATCTACTTTTTTTTTTGGTTGCATATTTTTTGACAATTTATATATTAAAATTTAACTAAAAAAATAATACAGCAAGATTTTTTAAAAAGGGTATTTTATGGTATAATAAAGTATTATGAAAAAAAGTTCACGCTCACAATACGATAAAATAATAACCACAATACATGCTTGAGCAAGATATGAACATATGCCTGGTATGCTTGGTTTTGCATTTCGAAATATAGTAAAAGTACCCGGCCCGTCCTGGCTTGCACGATACTTAGAATGACTTGACAATTTTCAATTTGGTCAATTGATTTTTACTGAGTTTCTTATACAACGTCATATTAAAAATTGATTTTACACAAAAAACACTAATTATATTCTTCTAGTTAGTTATAAACAGCATTGTTTGATTTTTTGTTCTAAAATATTCATGTTTAATTTATAAAAAAATATACAAAAAAAGGTTATTTTTTTTGAGGAGGTCATTTGCGTAGATATTAACAGCTGTAAATCATTTAATATAACCCAATAAAGTTATAAAAAAATTGCTGACATTTAAGATTTATCGTAATTACTATATAATAATAAATGCATGAAAAACAGTTAATCCTAATACAAAAAATGTAATAAATACGTTTTTACGGTAAAATGAGTAAAAGGTATATGTGTATGCATATATGCGTGCATCTAAAAACACATACAAAAAACTCCGATAGAGAATGTTGTATTTATTTATAATTACATATAATATGTTTACATGCAATTCTTTTTTTAATTGCATTTTACGCAAAAGAAGTTTGTAAATTAAATATCTTTATACAAGCTACAGACAACATAACCACAAAACACTTTTCCTGTAGCCTAAACAACAAAAAAACATGTATTTATTATTTTTTTACTCTGTTTTCCCCTACTTATTCATAAATAGAGTTATTTTTTAACAAAAAAATATTTGCAAATTTTTATTATAATAATAAATATACAATAAGATATTTTTTTATAAGAAAAAATAGTTCTAAAGAAACAAAAAAAAACAAATAAGGTTTTTATGTGTTTATTTATAACTATTTAATTTTAATCATATTTAAAGTACAAATAAAGAACATTACAACATTTTTAAACGCGAATATATACATGGGCGTGCGTTTTAAATAGCTCGATGCGTAACTATTAACACGAAAAAAAATCATAAATTATTAAATTGAAAGACATCTGCGAAACAATATTATCTAAAAGATCACACAATAATTTTTTGTTTTGTGTATACCTTCAGTAAAACGCATTAAGCATCTTCTTTTATAATTTCTCTAAAGAAGTTTGTTCAAAAAACAATTTTAAACTTTACTTTACTAATATATTGATTTTTTAGTTTTTTTATATTTAAAATATTTAAAAAACATTTTAAGACAAAAAACGTATATTACTTGTCATTTTTATTTTTATAATAACCTTTAATATCTATTTTGTATTAAACAGAAACCCATATATACAACCTGCATTAAGTTAAAATACGCATTGGAGGTCTGTTTTAGCAGGAAAATACCCGGCCCGCCGCCGCGGGCGGGTTCGATCGAAAAAGAAAATTTTCTATAAACTTTGGCTTTTTTTTGCAATTTACCCAAAAAAAATCTTTTGCAAATTCTTTTAAAAATATATATTTACCTAAAATATAGAAATAAAATATTTATTGATATAAAAATTGTAAAAAACACTTATAAAATATGCAGTTAACTATTACAAAAAACAAAAAAAAAGTATCTGTATGGTAATAAATACTAAATGCTGCTGTAACATATATAGTTTCTTGCTTTTTGTATACAAAAACAAAATTTGTAACAATATATATGTAAAAAAGACATTTAATCTATGTTTTTGCATTACATAATGTTTTTCCTTAATTTTAAGAAAACGAAACATACGAAGTATTAATATACTAGATTATTTAAACGTTCCGATTCACTTTTTACACGTCCTGTTGTTTAATACGCAAAAGACTGGAGCTTAAAATTAAAAACTAAAAGTAGTCAAAGTCTATAATAAGTACACGTTAAATTTTCAATGTTGAATCAATATTGTATTGCAGGTGCTATTATGCATAAAAGATGCACGATTTTTATATTAACTTGTACATATTTACGATTTGTGCTATTTAAAGCGCACGGTCATCTATATATTTGCAAAATATTTAATGTCATACGAGTCATTATTTGTCAATTTGCATATAAATAATCTGGATAGTTACAACATAATATGTGCAAACATTTTTCGATGTAAATTTTTTTTGATTAACGATATTTATTTATTGATACGAATCTTTTTAAATACGTCTTTAGTAAAATTAATTTTTGCAGTAATATTCTAGTAATAAATAGTTCTTTTAAAAAATATAAGTATAAATAAACGTTATATAAATAATATAAAAAAGAGTTCCTTTTGCGTTTAACCCTTTCAAGCTCAGAAATGACATATAAAGTTAATTTTCTTTGGATGAAAGTAAAAGTTTGTAAAATATGAATATTCTTAGATGTGGCTAAAATTTAAAGGAAATAATTTTAGATAAAATAATGCAAAAAAAAGGGTTTTCTGAAAATCTCAATTTAAGGTTAAAAATTAAAAAAAAAACTGTATTTTACATAACAAAATACTTACATTCAATTTTGAATTTTTTTTTGGTTTTATCATTGTTTTATAATAACAAATTGTCACGTAAACGTTTTTTTTTATGCAAAAAATTGTCAAGTTTCGAAGTAGGTCATCTATAGAGAAATTACTGTATATGATGCATATTACTCCCCCTGAATGCGCCAGATCACATATATGTGATTTGTTTAATAATAAAATGTCATTAATAGAACAACCATAAGATATATAAGTCATGCAAAGTCAATATGGTCATATTTCAGCCAATATTTGAAAAATCAAATGCTTTTATTTCTGTATTTTTTATATATATAGTTTGTGTCCTTGCATAAGCGTTGAATGGCGGACAACAAAATATATTTTGTATATAAGACACTAAAGAATAAAAATATATTATTTAGCTTGGGCTTGAGTGTACGCGTTAAATACTGGAACCAAGATTAAAATACCAAATCACTAGAAAAAGCTATAGTATTATCTGTATCCATGTATTTAGGTACAAAATGTTATATTAAAACACGCCTAAGTACAGATTTGACTGCTTATCTAATAAATGTACGATCTTTTCATTGGATTTTTATTTTTTATAGACAAAGGGCGCTAATAATACTTATAGGTTTAGTTCTATCTCAGTATTTACCGGTAAGTAAAGTATACGGTATATTGCCGGTATATAACCGGCAACTGCTACGCATATTTTTATATCTACCGCACATTTATATCTTATCATCATGGACGTCAAGTAATCATAGTATTTTAGGAAGAAAAAGTGAGGCAAGAATCATAGTTTATGCTTGAAAAATATTCAATATTAGGCTTGATAGTCACAAGAAATTTGCAAAGAAATTTCTTTACCATTTTACACATTTAGTTTAGAAATATGTCTCCGTTGTCAACTTTTATGTTGTAATTGTACAATTGTCTTTTAAACAGTATCGCCAACCGTATAAAATGCTATATATCTCTTAATTAAGTAATCTACGCTGTTAAAACAGCCAGTAGAGACTTTTTGGTTCCTCGCAGCTTATATAATTAAGTGTGCTTTTTAGTCTCCAGCAATAACTTAAATTAAAATGGGGTAAATAAAAACCATTGCCGGTACAATACCGTTAAAATACCGGTAAAAAACCGTCTAAGAATTTAATTTACCGGTAAAAGCCGACTTCTACTTAAACGTCAAAATTTAGGATATTTTGTTGCCAGGTTAAGTTTTTAACAAAAAAACAACGATGGTACAATTATATAAAAAAAATGAATCCAATGATCAAAAATTGAACTTACATATATAACAATAGGTTTAATATTCAAATATAAATTTTTAAAGTTTGTGCGTAGGCAGAAAGACAGATATTAAAAATGTCCTTTTGCTTGAAATTACTTTCCTTGTAAGAATTAAAATCTATTAAATTGAAAATAAAATATTTTTAACGTAATGATACAATTCTTTATATCTTCACTCTTTAAAAAGAAATATGGAGTCTGAACCCTCACCAAAAAAAAAATTTTAGTAATGTCAGGGGCAAATGTTTTTTCTCTATGTTTTTGTATAGTAAAATAGAATTGGGTCGATAAAAAATCATACATAACTTCTCTTAGATTACATAATTGTAACATTAAAAATTTTATGTCTAGTATTATAATATTAAGGATATTCTGTTCCATATTATAGATATTTTTCAAGGTCATATTTGTGGTTTTACTTGTCATTTAAATACAATAATAAAAAACGAAAGATGTCAAGTGTAGGTCTGCATGAATGGATATAGTAATGTACAGCAAAACCCGTTTTTTCGTATGAATGTACGTTATCCTAAAGACCAAACGCAATGTTTTTGATTTTGCGTCCTTGATCGGAGGATTTGTAAATAAATCACATGTTTGTAACGATGGCCGAACGGGGTAAACTATAAAAAAAATTGTGGTATGGTACTACTCAGCTATCATAGATAGATTCGACCATAAAATTTCTTTTGCTAAAAATGCAATCGAAACTTACATTTTACTGCGACATATTATATGCCATAATATTAAAATTTTTTTGAAAATTTTTTTGTTCTGTAAACAATCAATTTTTGTTATTATATACATATTAATATAGCATTCGCAAAAACGCATTACCTTTTTTGCACGGTAATCCCTATTTTGTACATTTCATGTGAAAAAATAAGGTTTTGCCTGCGTTTTTGTGTATATTCTAGTTTCAATACATCTTGATATGTCAAGAAATTTTTTAGGGCCTATTTTTACTGTACATGTAATGAATGAGACCTTTTTACTGTAATGCCAAGGTGACCGCCTTTGGAAAAACCTTTTTTTTTGTATATTATTTATAAATTGAGCATATATATATTCTCCAACTAAAGCAAATTTTTGCTGTATTTGAATAAATCGAATCATTTTTATATACTTTTTTATGTAAACACAAATTATATTTTGACGGTTTTTTATCAAAATTCGGCTAAAAATCGATTTAACGACATTAAAAAAATATGCCTATTTTCGGGTATCGTGCAGGTCAGGGCCGGATTGAGTCATTTTTATTATACGAGTTTAAAAACGGGCCGGGCTAATGCAGCTCTCTTAGGTACATACATAAGTTTTTTTTTAATTTTTTTTAAATATTACACTGAATATTTTCTAACGGTTTTTACTATTTTTATATCATGAAAAATTTGAAACCGTCTTTACGAGTACAAAAATATTTTTCTATATTAAACCCTTTCACTGCTTTTTCCTAAATGTTTTTAACATTTTTAGCCCTTATTGGTTTTGGAATTAAAAACTTTTCAGTATTTACAATTTCCATTTAATCGAAGAAAGATTTTACTTATAAACAACAAAAATTGTAAATACAAATTTAGTTTTACTTTTATTTAAATATGTCATTATTTAAATCTTTCATTTTCTTCGAAAAAAGTTGTTTACTTCATCTAAGTTTTCATGGAAGTTCTGACAAGAAGATAGATGCACAGAAATATCTGACAAGATTCACATTAAACTTTTGCAGTTTTACGCCTCCAGAAGCATTCAAACGTTTGCGTTTACCATATTTTTTACTAAGTACGTGTATCGGCCAATGCTCTTCTTCGTTTCAGTTATAGCCACTTGAATAGTCTTAGAAGTTTCGGGTGGCTTAGCGGGTCAAAATATTTATTACTTATTTTGTATAGGTACCGTGCTTGTTTATTTTGTTTCTTTCATTGTAAAATTTTCGTATAAAGTACAAACGAGTTTTGCAAGAATATTTTTATCAAATATTTAGCAAGATTATTAGTTCATATTGTGCTCTTTCTTTCGATAATTTAAGTTATCAACATTTGGTCATACCATTCTACCGCGCGTATATTTTGGTCATAATCTTTGATCATATCGAATTTAACAGCAAAATTTTTAGGATAAAACAGATTTAGTATTACAATGATAAATTGACTACAGAACATACCACTTTTTTGTCATTTTAACTCATAAAATGCATATTGTTGTTATTAAAACATTTACTTTCATGTTTTTTTTATTTGTAACACTTAACTCCTTTGGTTCTCCTTACTTTATTCTCATGGTTCCATAGGCAAATATTTTATTTTTCTGTAATATTTTTCCGCAGTTTAAAAAATTGTAGTAATTATCCATATAAAGCCTATTGTATACAGCGAAACATCCGCTACAAAGTTCCATTACTGTGTTTTAAATTAATGAGTAGTCGCCGGCTTAATTTTACAATTGCACAAATGTGCTTGTTTCAGAATCTGCAAGTATAAAAAATTTCATGCCTACATTTATGGGTTTTGCCGGCATGTAAGTTATGAAGGAATATCTGCCTTACTACTTACACATTCATTCATCAATTGATAAGGCTTGGGCCAAACTATATATCTTTATCAAATATTATTTTATTTTTTTTGATTTTTTTCGTAGGACATAGTAGCATCTCTCTTTTCTTTTGGATTGTTTTTTTGTAATACTTGACAAACTTTAATTTTGATTAATCTCTAAATACCTAGATATAGCATATGATTTTACACAATGGCACTAGCAGATTTATTAGTTATCCTTCTCCGAAATATGATTTTATCTCAGGTTTTTTTTCTATCACATATGTAAGTTAATTGCTATATAACTTTATATTTCCGCTATTGATAGTTTCTTAGTTATTTTATTTTGAAAGACTTTTTGTAAATATTGTATTTTTACCTTCAAATTTCACTTCCTTCGCTTGTATTTCTTGCTTTATTTTTCTATTTGGAATGATGTATTACTACAAAAGCTTTGATTTGCAGAAGAATACATTAGGGTCGGTCGTCGCTGTTTAGATCAAGTGTAAAAAACGCTTTTCATTAGAGTTTGGTCCATATCTTATCCATTTTTATTCTCATCAGAGTTCTTCGTGTTGTATTTGCCTAGTTTTTTCTTTTATGTATCTATGCTTGTAAAAAATCATAAATTTCTTCTG
The DNA here is from genome assembly GCA_034694785.1 of Agrenia bidenticulata. Lineage (NCBI taxonomy): Eukaryota > Metazoa > Arthropoda > Collembola > Entomobryomorpha > Isotomidae > Agrenia > Agrenia bidenticulata. The sequence goes on along the minus strand of JAQFYM010003100.1, from coordinate 6,434 downwards.
TAGAAAAAAAGGCAAAGAAACTTGAAATGCTATCAACTGCCTCTACATTTATGCCAAAAGTACCTAAGAATGGTAGTTGAACTATTTTATGTACCAAGTTAGTACCCTTTTATGTATGTCAAGCCATGTAAATATTTTCTTTATTGTGGGATCGTCTCTAATGTCGCTTGTCTCTAATGAATCAGCTATATCTTAAGCTTGCAGGTTTTCTCGCAGTTAGGGATAAAGCAATTAGTAAAAAATGTAATAAAAAAGGATCAAATATACGCATTAGTATATATGTATTACTTTGCAATAACAAAACGCGTTCGTTGCATACAATTGACACAAATTTATTGTATGTCTATTAATAGTTATATATAATTTTAAGACGATACAACTGATTTAAAGAACAAGACTCAATTTTTGACCCTTTCTGCTGTTTTGGTATAGAAAGCATTTGTTCCCGGCCGTAAATATCAAATATTTTTGTGTTTTCTACATTTTTTACTTACATTTTTTTCAGATAAATACTTTGTTGCTATATACTTCCTCTGTTTAAATAAAAATGTCCACTTTGGCATAAATGAAATAATCAGTGTCCTAGATAATATGCATAACACGATAGAAAACAAATGATGGATAATATAATAATGTTTTTTTATTTGTTACAAATACATCCTCCTTTTCACTCAATGAAACTAGCAAATGCATGTCAATAAATTTAAAAAAATCAAATTGTATTTAATTGTATTCACATACCAAATTGAATCTTGTACACGCTACATTTTATCTGATTACTCTTTTTTTATTTAGTTTCATGTTACTCATTTCTTTAGTCGTCATGATAATATACACAATATTGACTAGCAGGTCCGGTTTTATTTGTAAGTTGCACGCTAAACAAGTTTTATCATGCGGCGGCATCGTTTTTTGTCTTCTGTACGGTAGATTTGTATTAATTGGACGCTTTTTTGAGCAAAGAAGCGTTGTAAATTAAGCGCTTTTCATTGGAACGAGAAAATTTGGTCATATGAAAAAGGTTTTCAATGACAAAATTTTAGTTTATGTTTTTTAAGCGTAAATTTTTAGTAATAAAATGCAAATTCACTAATATTTTGGCCCGAATAAATTCTTGAATCTTCATGCGTTATGCCTTCCGCTGCAATGCACGCATCTTAATTTGCTACAGGGATGTTATTTATAGACATTGCAGTATCTATAATTGTGCACTTCGTATTTTATGGGTTTTAATTGTAATTATTATTCGTAAATACATAGAACAAAAATTCTGATCTCTAATTTTTTAATTTATTATGGAGTTACACCTATAGATGTAATTGATAAAATAGACTATATAATTATTACACCTATAAGACGGAATACCCATCAAGCCAGCTCGCAACTCGGTAAATCGGCTTTGATTTTTTGATTTTTGAGCGTGCTCGAAACTCAAAAGCTCGAACTCGGGTATTTCGAGTTGTCGAGTTTCAAGCCGAACCTTTTATCTACTGCAAGAAAACGATAATTGCTCCAAAAGGTAAAAAGAAAGTTTTCATCTACAGGTTACGTAAAATCATTGCATGAAAAAACTAGATTTCCTACTCAATTTTTATATTGCAATACATGAATTGTAAAAAAAAACTGCCTAGTATAAGACAAAACCCTTTTTATATATAAACAATAAGTGATAAAGTAGTTTTATCATTATACACAAATACATACATTTATGCGGATAAATTTTACCTAGTAAGCCAACAAAGAAATTAGTTCACTTTCGTCATACTAAAGTCTGTGCTTAGGATAGAATGAATATATTTTAAAAATGTTTTTTCTTTTTATTTTTACTCATGTGTTTTTGATCCGTTGCTGTCAGAAATAGATCTTCATAATAAAATTATAAAAAAATACAATATTCCTGCGTTTGTAACTTTAGTTCGGCATTTTTGACACCGGTTTTTAACTGGTACGCATACGAAACTTATATTAAAAGATTTAAGGATTATGCCAGTTTAGTATAACTAAAAAAGTTTGCAACAGTAAAAAGTTTTAAATTATAATAAATTTTTACAAATCTATAATAAATTATTTTCTTTTGTCAAAAGCAAATATATATTAAATTTTTGATTAAAATGCCATTGGGAGTATAGATATAATGCATATGACACAAAAATTTTTTTCGTATGCACACAAAGTGTTGTTAAAAATAAGCGACATTATTATGTAAAAATTTTAGGAAAAGTAGATATAAAAACTATTTTATGAAAAAAATATACTGTACTTTAAATCAAGCTAGTTTTTCAAGCGAACCTAAATCGGTTTGAGTTTTTAGCGGTTCGTCTTTGCAATATACAGCTCAACAAAGGAACAACAAAATGATTGTACGGTTAACCCTTAGAGACGATAAAACACATATATGCGCGTTTTTTTTACTGCCGGATTGGCAGAAAACACATATATGTGCGATTTTTTATGCCAAATTAACAGAAAACGCATATATGTGCGATATTTTTATGCCGGATTGGCGGAAACACATATATGTGCGATTTTTTTTATGCCGGATTGGCGGAAAAACACATATATGTTCGATTTTTTTTCTTGCCGGATATGTGGAAAACAAATATATATGCGATTTTTTTATGCCAGATTGACGAAAAAACACATATATGTGCAACTTTTTTTTTTTTCGGATTGGCAGAAAAACACATATATTTTCAATTTTTTTTATGACGGATTGGCAGAAAAGCACATATATGTGCGATTTTTTTTATGTCGGATTGGCAGAAAAAACACATATATGTGCGATTTTTTTATGTCGGATTGGCATAAAAACACATATATGTGCGATTTTTATACTGCCGGATTATTAGCAAAAAAACAATTATATGCCTTTTTTTTAGACCGAATTACTGACAAATTACATACGCAAATGGGTCTTTTTCTAATTTCTACAAACCAAAAAATTAATACATAAATAAATATTATATGTGCATACGTTACTCATGATCGCACGATTATTTACAAAAAGTGATAGTAAAAGAGCAGGACGACACATCAAAAGCAAAATTAATTAATTTTTTTTTCATTTTTTCTTTACAAAAATAAAAAAATATGAATTATAAATAACTATCATAAAAAGAACCCTTTAATTTTAAAATAAATCATAATACAGCATATATCATAGAGGCATAGTTCATGTTCAGTACGCAAAACCAATATATATACATATAAATAAAATAAAATTTGCCCACCTGGTATTACTCATAATCACAAAATTACTGTCAAAAGTGGCTGTAAAAAAAATTAAATACAAACCAAACAACAAGATTTTATGTAATTTTATGTAATTTTTTTTATTTTCATGCCTATTCCACAAAAATAAAAAAAATAAGAATGCATAAAAACTTCTAAAAAAATAGGTAATGAAAAAAAATTTAAATAAAAGCACCATAGAGAGATGTATTTTATTTTATTACTAAAACCAGTAAATATCTCATAAATAAAATACAAAATACCCCTGACATTATTTAAAAGCACATAATAATCTAAAAAGGGGTGTTAAAGTACATATAAGATGTCAAAAAAACAATTTCAGCATTTATATTTTTTTATTTTGTTGTACATTTTAAAAAATAAAATCATAAGAAGGAAAATAACAACCCAGAACATGCTTCAATCTATTCCGAAGGTGTAAATAATACAACATAAAGTAATAGATTTCGTTTTATCGCTGGGTAACAGTATTATTAAATAATAAAATTACCATTAATCAGTTTTACTAGATTGAAGCATGTTTTGGTTTGTTATATAGCTTATTATGTTTTTTATAGTTGTGAAATCCGCATGAAAATAAAAAAGAAATAGTCTACGCGGTTCGTTTGTTTTAAAAATTTATTTTGTATTTTAACACTTACTTTTTAAATCATTATGTGATTATAAATAATGCCATGTGTAATTTTTATTTTATTTATGAGGGTATTTACTAGTTTTTAGCAACAAAATTAGATACATCTCTTGAAGGCGTACTTTTTGCTTTCATTTAAAATGAATTATTTTTTGGAAGTTTTTATGCATTCTTATATTTTTCATCTTTGTGAAATGAGCATATAAATTGACAAAAAAAAACAAAAAAATGCTTACTTTTTGTTGTTAACGTCGTATGCATTCTCTTTTAATTTTCCTTTTTAATTTATTATATGATTATGAGTAATAATGAGCAGCGGAAAACTCGCCTGTAAAGACAAAATGACACCTAAAGAAGAAAACTCGCCTAGAAAAATGCTAAAAAATAAAAAATAAAAACAGTAACACAAAAAAATAGAGAATACTGCCAAAAAATCTATGAGTATACTTAAATTTATAAGATAATTATGGGTTAGGTTTGGAAAGGTTTGGTTAAGGTTCTGGAAGTTTAGAAAAAAGCGCCGAAAAGTAAAACAAAGATTTAATATCCAGTTGTGTAGCGTATTATAATATTTTAATAAGTGAAACATTGCTTTGCAACTCTTTTTTGTTTTACTTATAAGAATGCTTAAATTATGTGATCGTGGCGAGTTTTTCCCCCTTAATTTAAGGCGCTGTGGCGAGTCTTCCTACAGCCGTAATAATAGGTAGGTAATTTGGATTTATATTTGTTGGTTTGTATCAAAACAAAAATCTACATCTCTTTGCTTTATTTTGATTTGTTTTGAACGGAATGGATCATTTTTTGAATGTTTTTATGAATTTTTCAAATTTTATTTTGGGATATATAGCACGAAAAAAAAGTCAAAATAAAATATATGCTTAATTTATGTTTTTGACGTCAAATTGATGGGGTTGATAACTTTATTTTTTGAATCATTATGTAATTGTCTATAATACCCCGGATGAAATTTTAAATTTATTTATATGGATATTTTTTGCTTATAGTAATAAAAACATAATGTATTGTTTAAAAATGTGCAATTTTCTATTTTTATATGGGATGGAGCATTTTCAGAGAGTTTTTGTGAATTTGTTTATTTATTTTTGGGGTAGATAGAATGTAGCTGTATAAAAAATTATAAGAATGCTTATTTTATGTTGTTGACGTCGTATTTATGCTTTTTTAAAATTAATTGTATCATCATTATGCGATTCTCTATAATACCCCTGAAAGAATTTTTGTTTTATTTATGAGGATATTTATTGGTTTTTAGTTATAAAAACATAATATAGCCCATTTTAATGTATTATTAAAAATTTTTGATTAGGATGGTTTTTTTTCAGCGAGTTTTTAGGAATTTCTATATATTTATTTTTGGGGAAGATAAAATAAATTTTAAAAATACATTTAAAAAATAATTGCTTTTTTATGTTGTTGAAGTCGTATTTATGCTATTTTACACTTATTTTTTTACATCGTTATGTGATTAGTTATAATACCCCAGGGTGAATTTTTAATGTTTTTGTATGGATATTTATTGGTTTTAAGTAATAAAAACAAAATCTACCCTCTAATAATGTATTATGTACAAATTTTGATAGGATGGTGATTTTCTGGGAGTTTTTATGAATTTCTTTATATTTATTTTCGGGGAAGATAGAATGAATTCTAAAATTAAATTTAAAAATTAAATGCTTTATTTATGTTGTCGACGTCGTTTTAATGCATTTTAAGCATACTTTTGCACATCATTATGTGATTCTCTATAATACCCCGGGGTGAAATTTAAATAATTTATGAGTATATTTATTGGTTTCTAGTAATAAAAACATTATCTACCCCTTAATAATGTATGATCTACCAATTTCAAAATAGTATGGAGCTTTTCTCTGACCTTTTTTTACATTTGTTATATTTTATTTGGGCTAGAAAGAATGAAAAAAAAATAAAAAAGTGCTTAATTGCTGTTGATGACGTCGTATATTTGCTCTTTTATACTACTTTTTTAGATCATTATGTGATGATCAATAATACCCCGGGGGAATTTCTATTTTATTTATGAGGATATTTATTGTTTTTAGTAATAAACCAACATCTACCCTTGTATGATGTATGCTGTATTTTGATTTATTTTAAAGGAATGGATCATTTTTTGGGAGTTTTTGTGAATTCCATTTTTTTTATTTTTGTGAAGAGAGCATAAAAATAAACAAAAGAAATATTATTTTTTTTTGTTGATGTCGTCTACCTGCTCTTTTACTTTCACTTAGTTTAAATAATCGTCCGATTATGAGTATACTAAGAAAAAATAAAAAAATTATTATTTATGTAGTATCTTATAGGTTAGTAAAAAAATTGCAATAGACCTATATGCGTATGTAATTTTGTAGTAATTCGGCTTAAAAAATAACAGATAAGGGCGAATCTGGATTTAAGAAACTATTTCTTTTTTCACACACTAAAAAATTTAAAGAAACTACCGAATCTGACTTTATAAAAAGAACTATTTCTTTTTAAATCAATTTAATCAAAAGAAACTACTGGATCT
>JAQFYM010003099.1:0-19987 GCA_034694785.1 Agrenia bidenticulata | reverse complement strand
TGCATGTTTAGTAAGTTTTGTTGGCTACACAGTTTTCTTTGCATACGCAAAAATTCGTATAGAATATTTTATCTACATAGATTTACATAAATTTCTATTTGCAAAAAAATCACATCAAATGCAGACGATAGTAACAAGCATTATACAAAGTTATGATTTTGCGTATGCAACATTTACTTTGTTTATTGGTTTGCATATTCAATGCATGCTTTGCATTTATTTTGCACAAAAAATGGTTTTTGCGTATGATATGCATCGTGAAGACTTAACTGCCTTGGGGGAATGTCACATATAAGACGTGGATTATGAGAAACTCTAGTGGTGTATTTTCTCATATAAATAAAAAAGGTAAAAATATGAAAACCTGCTATGGTCATAAAAATGTAAAAAATTTTTAATAAACCGAAAAAATTTTACGTGTTAGACTGCAGTGACTGTTTACTATTAGTTTTATTTTTGTTTTGCTAACAGTTAAAAAAGTAATTTAAGGGAAAGGGTGCAATCACCAGAAAAGTTTTATCGCCAAAACTGTCTTGCTAAGTATAAATATATGTTATTGTCAGTAAATTTCTTTCTTTCAGTGTATTATTGTCTTTAATATACCTGCCTTAATATTGTTCTTTTTTTGTACTTTGATACTCTCGCCATTTTTTACCCTTAAGGCTTGAGAGGGAAATTCTCTAGAGTATTTTTTAATAATTCTTTTTTGATCATGAAAAAAAAATTTTGGAGGATTTTACACTAGCGTATTTTTTAGCCCTAATCTTAAGGGGTTTCATACTTGTGAGTATTTGCGGTTCACTTCTACAATATGCATAATTTTTTTATTTCGAAATTGTTAATATTATCAAAAAATACTTTTAAAAAATGTTTTTTACCAAAAAAATACAAGTACCGGGTTGCCGCTTTAAAAAATACTAATGTATCTTTTTAACCCGTATATACAAATTAAAAAAAAAAACGAATTATATTGCCACATTATAAAATACCAATTCTACTATAAACCAATTATATGGATGGTTTTCTATAACCTTTTTCTTTTTTTTATGCATAACTAGTGCAAAAAATAGTATATAGAACCTTTACCTTTTTTTTGTGAGTTAATAAACCAACACTCATTATCTTTTGAAATTTATACTAATTTACAACTTTGTATCTAACATAAATAAAATTATATTATTTCTTTTACCTGCAACAAATACCTTTTTTTGCAAGATATGACAACAGGGAATCAAGACCTATTTTTACACCATATTATAAGTTTTAAAATGATAATGAAATTGCTATATATATGTAAAATTTATCATTTTCCTTTTATAGTTATAAGTATTTGACTCAACTGGCTTTAAAATATAATCTACAATAAATGAAAATTACGAAGTGAATGTTTACTCACACATATCCAAATACTTCTATCGGATAAATTCAAATAAAAAAAAAATCATTTTTTTTTATTACAATTACAATGTTTATTATCTTTAATGGTCATTTTAATAGATCAAATAAAAATACCAAAGCACAAATGTTTTTTATATTTCTAAAATTTGCACCGATATTACTTAAAAAAAACAAGTGCAAAAAAAATTACTTATAAAAGAATACTGTTAAAGACTTTTTCTATTTATTAATGCATAATTGTTAACAGTTTGTTATATACTTCTACACCGTAAATGTTATGAACACAAAAGGCAAAGCGTTTAAACACTAAAAACTAGTTCCTGAAGTGTAAGCGTTCAATACTGCACTTATGAATCCCAATCTACTATTATTAGCTATAGAAGAAAGCTTTTAAAGTTTAAATATACTATTTTTCTATACGAACTTTTGCAACCAATAACATTTTGCATTATTAATGAGTATACTAAAACGAATAAATAACAGTTCTTCATATAAATCAAAAAAAAACGCAAATTCTATAAAAGCAGATTTTTTGATATAAATGCAGATTAATGCACTTTTATAATCTTGCCTTCATATTGCTAAATGAATTATTAGGAGGCAATGTCTTGGTTTTTTGTATTCTTTAGTTTGGCAAGTATTTATTTTTTGTTCTGAGTTGACAAAAAATGGATATTTTTGTATTACTTCTTATATTAAATTTACCAATTCATTGTGTAAAAAGGATATACTAACATGATATATATGCAGTTTATACAGGTTATATTTTTCTACGTGTTTTTGTCGTCTATTGTATGCGGATTGGCTTCTATTTCTATTTTTGTGAATTTAGAAAATAACTTGATAGATGTTTTACTTTATTACCTAGAATTCCAGCTGAACAGTTTTTTTATACTTATTATTTATTAATTGCGTTTTTTTTTAATTTTTTGTTCTTGGTAATTTTATGTATTTATTCTTTTGATGATTACATTATTGTAAAACTCTAATGATTGAATATTTTTTTGAGGGAAAAAAAGGAGTTAAAATTATAAAAGCAATTTCAACATTTTGATCAAGTTGCAAGTGTCAAAAAAAAGCGGTAAATTACAAATATCTATCTTTTTATAATAAAAAGTAAAAAATTATTTTGCCACGACCAGTTTGAGGAAACACTTTTTTATGTGGGGGAAAATATTTAAAACGTCTGAGAACTTTTTTTGAAATAAAAAAGTTAATGAAAATCTTAAAAAAAACTGTATTTAGGTTTTTATGATTATGAATTGTAATGCAATTTTTTTGTTTATACAAAAAATATACAACTTTTACAGGCTTAAAAAACAGCTACATCTTTGCCATTTGTAAAAAATTTATTTTGGTCTAAGTTTACATTTTTTTTTTATTTTTACTAATCTGCTAGGGTGAAGCCCGATAAAAAAGCCCGCCTGAAAATGCCCGAGCACGGGCCGCCCGGTCCGTCTGCCGGCCCAATGTTTTTTAGGCCCGGTCCGGAGATGTAAAAGTTACAATTATTTTGTTCTAATTGAGGTCGGCATGCATTTGATTCTTTTACAACTTATTAGTTAGAAAGTGATCGAAAATAATAGTGTTATTTTGAATATACATATTTTTTCTTTTTGTCTTGAAAAAAAAAGCAGAGGTTGCAAAGAAAATGTGGCCTCATACCATATATTGCCATATTTGGAAAAATATTTTTCTTAATTTTTTACATGTAATATTTGCTACCAATACAACGTTTACCCCCTTTTACCTAAAAAATCTTGTATAGGAACCCTTTTATTTGTATAATAGTTACTATCTATGCGTCACTATTTGATTGTTTGACATTTTTGTATGATTCCCTAGAATAATAAAGTCTTGAAAATCAGTGATAATAATAAAAAACAAAAATATTAGACACATTATTACATATTTGGCAAAGTATACATTATAATTACGAAATTACCTGTTTTACTATTTATAGTATAATTTTCAATGAAAAACATACATACACATTAGAAGATATTAAAAAAGGTAATTTTGTACAGAAGATGTATAAAAGACATTAATTTCTATTTCCAGCTGTTTAGTTGTAAATAGATATATTTTCGACAGTATAATATACTGCGTAAATGCCTTTTCTCTGATTTTTTAGGAAAAAACTCTTCTATAGTATAATACGTGCACATGGGCAACACAACTTCGTATAAAGTTATTTTAAAGGTAAAAAAAAATATATGTAACTTGCATTTTAGTAAATTTACCGTTTGGAAAATTGTAAAATGGAGCGGAAAAACAAAGTTGCAAAATTGAACTATATAAACATGACATTTAAGTTGTAGGCCTTTTTATATGAGTTTTTTCCAAATTCATTAACACATTAAACAAAAAAAATTAAAAGGCGACATACTACATTTGTATGTCTTTGCTCCAAGAGTTGATATATATTTCATTTTGTATATGTTTTTAATATATAGTTTTTGCACTTGCCATATTTTACCATATTGCCATAATGGAGGATATGTAAAAACCATACCCATATATAGCCATAACTATTCGGACCCCCTGTTTACAGCTCACATCTTTTTTGTGTAATAATGATTATGGGATTTTTTATAGCTGTCTCTATTGAAGTATATTATATAAGAAAGTAAGAAATTAGAACTAAAAACCAAAATATCTAATAAATCCAGTTTATTTTATATATATGTGGTTCTGTTCTGTTCCCTAAAACCTCCCCTAATTTAGATAGCATGTATGAAAAAGTCGCCAACAACTAAACACAGTGGCGTAGCCAGGAATTATTTTAGGATGGGGGTAAAAAAATAATTAAGCTAAAACGAAAAAAAAATATTTTTTCTTTTTTTGTAAAAAATTTTTAAAAATTTTTAAAAAATACAAATTTCTTGAAAATATTTTTTTCGAATATTTTGTTGCCCTAAAAAGGACCCCCTTAAATTCAGGCTACACTTTTTTTTCTAGGGAGAGGGGGCACCCCCCCCCCCCATCCCCATAGCTACGCCAATGACTAAACATAAACATAAATATTTGCGAAGAATTTAATATTTGGAGCATTGGAGTGTTTTTTTGTTAATGTTTTTTTTTAGTTTGCCCTTTACAAATAAACCTATTTTAGTAAAGCGACGTAAGTAATCAATTGCAAAATACCTTTTGCTATTACAAGGTAATCTTATCCAGAAATGAATATAGTTTTTTTAGATTACGAATAATTTTATACATTAGAATTTGATACGTCCTTTAATGTATTCAATGAAAGTTATTAGTGTAGGACGCAATTTTTGGCGGGTAAAAATCATTTTATTCATTTTCCAGTTTAAAGGCGTGTAACATGTATAGTTAAAGCACAAAAAATGCAAAGTTTGGCGAAATCTGTCCGCCCGCCTAAGATTTACTAAGCCCGGCCGCCCGAGAAAGTAGGCCCGAGCCACTCGGGCTTCACCCCAGCTAATCTGAGCAGAACTAACACTTTTTAAGTCTGAGCCTTCTTGCTTTTAGACAGTTCACATTAACATGAAAGATACGTGTTTTATAAACATGCAGCCAGCATTAAAACTACGATAATTGTCTTTTTTACGATAGAATGTATTTTAGGTGCATTTTATAATGAATTTAATAAATTGGGTTGTATTAACAGTATCAACAAAACTTGTTAATACAAGTTAGTGTAAACATCATATATATTTAAACCGATCTTTTGTATATTTTTATTTGTTTGTGTTTGTCTTAATTTGTTTTATACAAATTTCCTGTCACAAGAACACCTTTTATACAGTCATTGTTTTTTAATAATACAATGTACGTCCTGCTTTAAAATCATACGACATATTATATGGTATGTTAAGGTACTTGCTAGAATAGTTTTCTATAGAATATGCGATATATAAAAAATATCACTAAAATATGGTCTTAAAAAAAACAAAACGCACTAATAACATACCATAACTAGTTAAATTACTCCTCTGAAAAAGTTACAACATGTATGTAAATCATTTTTAGTAAGGGGTACCAATAAACACATGAAAACTGTTATAGATTTTTTTTTATTTAGTTAAATATACAATATAAAAAAATTCAAATCTAGCTGGCGGACATATGCATATTTTTATATAGCTAAATCTGCGTCTATTCATTTCTTAAAATATAAGTTCATATTTTAAAACGGATTTGTGCTTTTTTCTATAAAAAAGTCATAGATATTGTCAAGCTTTAAACAAAACAAAATACGTATTTGTACGTATTTTTGACTGTTACGCAAGACTTATCTGCGCCTGTATTAACTTTGTAGTATGAAAACATTTTTCTTTATAATTGTTTGTAGTTGGTTTATTCGGTTTAGCTGTACAAAAAGCATAAATTGCAACTATTACAACATTAATTTTGAAGTTCAGGATATTTATATAAACATAGATATGCAAGCAAGCATAAATTATACATTTCATTTGTATATTTGCTCCGTTTTTTTTGAGATATAAAAGGTTACATAATTCATAGTGTAAATATATTTTGTGCACACAATTAAAGACTTTATACTTTAAAATTATATATAATTATTGTATACAGTTTCAAAATATAGTATGTTAGTATAAAACGTATAAAAATTAAAATGTTTATACATTCAGTTTTGCGTATAAAAATATTATCTTCTAATAAAAAAACCTATGAGTAAAAATAGTACAAAAGAAAACTAATTTGTTTTGTATATTGCATTCAAAACGGCATGAAAATATTTTAAACCGCTCATCGTACATTAAAATAAATAAGAAAACACCTTTACCACCTTTTTTGTTACATTAACATACCATTACAATATGTTGTTAGTAAATTGAACTTGAGCTGTTTAATTTTTGTGTAAGTATTGCTATTTGAAAACGAATAGAAAGGTTGAAAAACAAATTATTTAAGTTAAAAGTGTATGTAACATTGTAATAATATATAGAAAATAGATGACAGGTTTCTGTTTTTTGCAAAAAGAATGAAATAAAAGATTACTTCAATAAGATAGCAACATTTTACACCCGTTAATTCTAAATATACAACTAGTGTTCTGATATAAAAAACCATATAAATTGGTAATATTTGACTGTTAGAATGGTTATTAAAAGATAACTTTTTTACAAATGTTGCCTTTTTTTAGTTATAAATATGCCTATTAAATAATTTTTCAGTTTTTAGAATTTGAGAATCTACCATTTAAGAGCAAAAAAATATTATAGTGGGCTTTCTAAGTTAGTTTTTTTTTAGTTTAAGACCTTTAAATTTAGCGGTACGAAGTTCAAAGCATTTTTGTTTTTATAGATTATTCTTATATCAGTGGCGTAGCCAGGGGGCAGGGGAACGGGGAGGTGGGGGGATCCTACCCCCCCCCCTAAAAAAAGTTGCGCTGAATTTGAGGGATAGTCTTTTTTTGTGCAGAGTTTTTTTTTTTGACAAAAAAACCTAATATAAAAAAAATTTAAACTGAAAATTTTCATAATAAAATAATTATGATTTTTGTCAATTTAAATCGTGTTTTTAAGCCAAAATTTGAAAAAAACACTGACTAGTCCTGGTCAAAATAAAATCCTGGCTACGTTACTGTCTTATTTATATATTTGTCTTTAAACTATGCATTTTATAATAATGAGATTTTAGTACTATAATAGACAACTTTTCTAAATTCTCTTATAAATAACTCTCTACGCATAAAAATCAGTTCCGATGCCACATTTTTTGAACCTACTGCTACATTTTGCTACCCTCTTACATCTAAAGAATATTTAAGCTAGCGTGCTTTTGTAGGTTTTTCGTAAAAAAAACCTTTAACCACGAATTTACCTTTAGTACCACTTGCAATTTTTCTTTTTTACACATTTCAGACTTTTTTTAATATTATATCTGCCATCTTGCTTGCAGTTAAACTTTGTTTTTTTACTTAACAACATTGACACGTTTTTTTAAAATATAATACAAAAATAATTCAGATAGTATCCAAAAAGTCGTAAATTTACAATTAGCTGTAAAAAACTGTTATTATATCAAAAGTAAACAGTCTATATATATATTTCTTTCTAATTCTTTCTTTACTCATTTTAGCGGCGTATCTATGGAGGCGTAACCAAAGTATGAATAAATTCCTAATAGTATTTAGCTGCACTGGATAAGAACCCGTAAACACGGCCTACAAGGAACTCTCATAGTAATATTTAATTGTGATCCTATTTGTTTTTTTCACTATAGCGGATTTCACATGGTGAAAACTATACGTAAGGTATTTTTTTATGTGTATAGACTTAATACACAATGTAAATATGTTATTAAGTGTTTTTATCACAACGAACTTCTGTATCTCAAAAAATTTAATAGTTTAAACTATAGTGAATTTATGTTTAGTAAGTATTCACTGTAGTAATTTTACTTAAAGGAATAACAACGCAATTTAAATTGACCAAAAAGGCCGAAAAAGCACTATATTGATAGTCACTATACTGATAAAACACTAAAATATGTTTAACGTGGGGCAAAGTTTCTGGCCAAAAATTTATTTCACGAATCTTCAATAATAAAAATAGAATAACCGTTGAAAATAAAATTTTAACGTTTAAATATAGGCATTTTTTTCATACAAGGGCCAAAATACAAATAGTTCGGTTTTTTTGGAATCGTCGATTTTCCATGTCAGAAAAAAACTATGTCCAGGCGTTATATTTTGTAAGCATAAAAAACGTTTTAAAGTTTTAAACGCTTGTTTTGACACTATAAAAGCTTTCAAAGAACGCAAAAAGCAAAAACGCACTACAGCTTGTTTTAAAAAAAAGCGTAAAAAAAGAAAAATTGTTAATTTTAAATACCGATGCCAAAAACAACTTGATTAACTATAGTAAAGCATGTATTGATTGGCTATCCATTGTAAACGTATGGAGTGATATTTGATTTGGTAAAAGACTGTAATTAAAGCGCATTCAAATGCAAAGAATAAATGTTATGACTTAAAAAGCTTATTAAGAATAAAAAAAAACCGCTGTAAATCATACAACAAACGCTGCGAACTAATAAATTTTATAAATTAAGCTTACAATCACTTTAAGGTCTCTTAGAAATAAAACAATTAACCTTGCTACAAATAAAAAACATAACCACTGTAGTCAGGAGTGCAAATATACATTTATGCTATATGTGTTTCATAGTTATAATAGTTTTCGACCGTGCCAAATTTGTTTTTTATAGTAAAAATGTAAATGTGATAGTAGCGTTGTTTCCACCCGCATTAATTGCTAAAATGTTTTGTTTTATAAAAATTTTATGTACAAAAACCGCTTTCTATCCGAACAAATATGATGCCGCCGTTTTTGCCATTTTTTCGTGCTGATTTTTTGATGCGAAAATGTCAATTTGACAGATTTCATTTTCGAATCTTTTTGCTACGATAAACAATAACATGTTAGCATAAGCAATTTATTTGTTGTTCTGCAATTTATTTTAGTCATTGTAGATCAAACACTATTATAATACTATACTTATTTGCTTTTTTATAACATGCCTGGGCAAGGGTATCTTTCATATTCTTCGTAAAGCAATATTTAAGAATAATCCGCACTATACTCTACGGATACTAAAATTATAATGAAAGAAGGGTTCTCGTTATTAAAAATATCAGCTAAAGGTTAAAAACCTGCATCAACTAGTATTATCATATCTAGTCTTGGAACGACGCTTTTACTTTCTTTACCCTAATCAGAGATTTACGGAATTTGAGTAAGCAAATTTGTTTAAAAGTTTTAAAAACACGTGTTTACATTATTTGACGTGATTAAATGCAAAAAAAATGTTTTATTATAAAACATAAAAAGTGCATACGACAATAAAGATTTTCCATAGTAAAGTCTAGTTTAAAAAAGGAGTGAGTTCAACATTATGACATTTTATACATAATATAAAAAAAATAACCCACTAACCTATAATACTCTTATAATAGAAATTTTATACTAAAAAAGCTTAAACGCATTGTAGAAGTTTTTAGTTTTGTAATAATTATCATAAAATGCTAAGTAGTCTTATCTAAGACGAACATTCCCGCATTGAATATGCAATTTATTAAATAAAAAAGCAATAAAATTTTTATATAGCGTTTCACATAGAGCTTTTTTTTCTTTATAAGCTAAACATTTTAAAATAAATTTTTTTTTTAATAATTTATGACAAAATTTCCAATTCCAATAAAATGGCACGCATAAAAATATAGATTGTATAAACTTTTTGGTTGTACCTGGAAGCATACGGTCCTTAAAACGTCGCAGACTAATCCAAAAAAATATTAAGTGTCCTGATCTATATAAGTATTTGAAAAATGCGCACGGTCCCGCAAAAAATTTCTAAGAACGGTCTATAAAAAAAAATGTTAATTACAAGGATCTTATATTATATTCAAAATATGAAATGCGTATAAGTTTTAGTATTATTATTGTAAAAAATGTGTATTTGAGATAGTATTACTAATGTCTTCGGCAGGGATGGGCATTGATAATTTTTTTTTGAACCCCACCGTTGAAATAAAATATAAAATTGACCACTAAATAATATTTATATAGGAGATAACCTGACTTTAAGGGATTGAGTTACCCCAAGGGGCAATTTACCCCGGGGTTAAATATATCGATTTTTCGAAACCACGGAGCCCCTGGGGTCACGCCTAAATTTAAGGGGTCTTACCCCGCTGGGGGTAAAAAATAATTAAGAGTCAAACTGAATATTTTCTTAATTATATACTGATTTTTTACAGGCAATAACATCTACAAAACACCCTATTTATAGTAAAAAAAAATGATTTATCGCATAATTTGCACATATATATATTTAAAAGCAGATTTATATTAACATTTGTGCAAAAATAAACAAAAACACTTTGGAAGTTTCAAAAATACTTTGATATAAATGCATTACTTTTTTCTGCTAAAATGATACATGCATAAGAAGCCATAAATTTCCGAGTTTTAAATTTATCTAGAATCAGATCCACATATTTATAACACGGATCTATACAAAAGTGTTTTTATTTGTTTTGTGTATTACGCATGCTGCAATATTTTTTACGCTTTGTCTTATAAAAAAAAGTTACAAAAAAATATTTTGAGAGACATTTTACCCTTAATGTATGGATTATCAAAATTAGTGTAATGCTTTTTTTTTACAATATAATTAAATATAGTGCGTTTAGTACGTATTAAAACTTAGATGTTTATAAAAAAATAAAACATGATTTTTTCCCCTTTTCAAATAGTAAACACTTACGATGAAATTTAGTTTAATTAGACAAAATACCGGTTTTTTGTGTATAAAAGTTTTTTTAGAGTTTATTTGTACACGTGTATTGAGAAACTTTACATTTTTTTCATTTTATCCTCGTTTCCGTTTAACTAAGCAACTCGTCACAAACAACTACTTATATAGCGTTTACCATAATTTTGAGCATACTCGTAGTTTGAAAAATTGTGTTTACATGCAAACTCCAAAAAAAAAGGCTATATTTGTCAGGGTAAATTATTTTGAAACATTTTTTTTTATATTTATAGATGTATTTGTTCCATTTTAGGTGCATTGATTGCATGGCCTCTGTTTCGAAAAAGGTAAGCATACTCTATCGATAAGTAGAATATAACTGTGTAATTTAAGATATGTAAGTTTGTATAATTTGTAAACAAGTGTACGCCTTACAATGTTTTAAACTTTTTTTATATAATAAATTGACTTAAATACAGTTTGAACATTTTTTGAAGTACAAAATTCTAAGCCTATGTAAGTTTCTTGCTTTTTTTTTACAAATACTCGATTTAAATGTGCTTTAAACTAAAATTTTATTTTTTCGTAAAAATTATACTAATTTTAAATATATAATAATTCTGATATGAATTTTTTTTGTTGGTAAAATGACCTAGTCAACAAAAAAGGCAAACATAGCAATAAATTAATATTTCTTCAATGATGATATTTTTAAAAGCTATCTGTATTCAGAGGCTCCGTTAGAAATTTGAGGCCCTATACATTTTCGTTTTATAGGGCTTTTTTTACGTGACAAAAAAACAAAGTTTTATTTTTTTGTAGATATTTACGGCGTGTCTCTTTCGGCAAATAAACGTATATGCACGCACACGTTTTTACAAATAGATCGATTTCTTGTTATGTGAAATGTAGGTGTTGTGATTCAGATATGCATATAGTGTTTGAGTACATAACGTTTTAAACACTTTGTGCACAAGCATATACAATACAATAATTTGAGTAAAAGTAATTCCGGGCGTAAACTTTTTTCGGCAAAAGAGACACACCCTATTTTTTTTTTATATTTTTTTCCGTTTAAATGTCAACTATTTTATTTATATATTTTAAATTCTTAACAAATACCATTGATTTTTTTTTTAAACACGTTGTGCGAAATAGGCATATAAAAATAAAAAATGACATGTTTTGTTGGAACAACTTGCTATTTATTGTTCATTATACGACAATGTCGTTATTTACATATTCAAAAGGTCTTAATTGCTATATACTAAAATGTTGAAAGATAAAAATCTCACATATACAAATATTAAATGCCGCAAATGATTTCCAGCATGCTTTTTGTGTGCGAAAAAAAGTCAGTTTTTTTTTATTTTACAAGTACCTATATTTCTGGTAAAAAAGAACGCAGTTTTATGTTTTTCTACACAGTTACGCTATACATGAAAAGTCCTTTAGTCCTCGAGTGAAAAAAATGTCATCTACGCATAAAATATATATATATGCTGCCATAAAGAACCATGTAAAAACTAAAAATTTACCATGTACGATCGCTTGGTGTTTTATTTATTATCTTTCTACATTTTATTTTTATTGTAAGAAAAAAATTATTTGTTCACAAGAATTCATAATAAAAACACACTAAATTTATATATTTGCTATGTCAATTTTTAATAATGTATGTGAAGGCTTCAGATCGTTTCTTTTTTTTTTGGAAAAGATGAACGCATACCCACAGCCGTTCGTACAAATATACATTTTTTTTGTATTGTGTTTGTTAAAGTTTAAATCTATAAAACAAATGTTTTTCTTCTATAACGTTAAAACTTATTAACATATATGCAACATACTAAACTTTATAAATAAAAATGGACAGCACAATTTTTTTTAATTTATTTGAGACACGCATTTCTTAATAGATAAATTGTATTTTATAAGTGGTATACTTTATATATATTTTTTGTGTAATGGGGGCCCCCTCCGTATAGGGCCCTGTACAAAGTGTTCACCTTACCCCCCTCACGGAGCCTCTGTCTGTACTTATGTCCTAAAAAAATGCAAAAATAAAAAAAATCTAATTTACGTTACAACCGACACGACCCATCATTTTTTGTAGCACATTGGTACCGTTTTCTCTATAAAAAGTAGCATACTTTTTAAATTCAAAACAAATAAGTAAAAAGTATATAAAAAGATTCAATAAAAACACGATGGACGGGTGTATTGTATGCTATAAACTATGCGAAAAATACGCATATAATGTCAAACACGTATCATCTTACACAAGCGTCAAAACAAAAAGCTACTGGATATAAAAAACAAGTTAGAGTATCACGTAAAAATCGTATATATTCATCTTAGTTTTTAGTTGTCTTAGTAGAATGCAAGCATTACAATATTTACTGACATATATCTAATACTAATCAATGGTAAACTCCATGAAATACCGTACACTTAGACAGAAAGGTCTTAATTCATATGTCCTCGGCCCATATATACCCATATAGGGGAGAGTATTTTCCATATATTTTCTATTAATTTTCTATTTACATCTCCCTTGATGTCGATTTGTAACAGCAAAGAACTATTTTTTGCTACAAAAAAAAATATTAATACTAAATATTCTGGAAAAAGGTAAAATGTTAATTAATTTGAATTAAATGTAAATTCACGCCATGAATTAAAAATTTTCTAACAAAGTCCGTGGGTTGTTCTGTAATATAATGCTCCCATTTCGTAATAAAACTACCCGCAACGCATCGTGTCTGGTTAAAAGTGCGGGTTGATGTATGTATCGTAAAAAACCGATTATTTCATATGATTGCGTACCTAAAGATCGTTTAACAATAGCTAAAATGGGGCGGTAGAAATATGATAGGATTTAGACATTTTTTAATATAGTTGAATTTAAGATAAGATATAAAAAATACAATAAGAATGCATTGTTTTTTGTATCAATATCTGCAAACAATATATAGCAAAATAATAGCTAAAAACGGAGTACTTAGTGTAAACATCATCTTGATATACTTAATCTCCAGGTCAATGCCCTTGCAGCATATATACAACAAAACTACATTTTTTTAATTTCTAAGCTAACCATAAATGTTTTAATATATTTTAACTTAATTATTGCACAAAAAATATTGATTATATCAGCTCAATCTTAACTTATGCGGCACAATATTGCAAAATTTGATACCCAAAATCTTTGCAAAATCAAAAAAAAACAAAAATTATCAGTTTTTTAAAAAACTTGCCATATTCTACCATAATGGTATAACAAGGGAACCCTAAAAAAAATGGTGCATAAAATGGCCATAGTGGAATAGACCCCCCAGTGCACTTAGACTACTAGAAGGTGTATAATTTTTGTATTAATTTTTATTTAGGCGTAGAAATGGTCAACAAAATAAAAAATGAAATGTGACTGTAATAGATATAGGAGTAATGTTTGTGAATACACTAAAAAAATTTGCAAAAGTGCTTTTAAGCTTAACAAATCTTGATCGTGAATCCTAGTCCTGGTGAAACTTCTGACCTAAATTAAAAGTAAAAAACAGGATTTAAATAATTAAGAAGCTGTAAAACCATACAAGCATAACATTAACGGGCATAATAATATTTAACACCTAAAAAAATGTATCTTTTTATATATATAAAAATCAGTTTTATACAAAAAGAATATACGAGTTTTGAGCTTGAATTTTAGAAGTAGAAATAGATATAATATTTTGCCATTAAACAATCTTTATCAGTCTCAATTTAAAATTCCTGCTTAAACATTTTGTGACTATACAAGCACACAAAACTAACACAATGTCAAATTTAAAAAAAGAATTAAATTTAGGTCCAGTTTTAAAGTTTATTATTTTAAATTTTTATTATGCAATGTGAGTTTATGAGGTTTGATTCTAACGTTAGGATGGGCTTAGCGTTTGTTATAACTCTGGTCTTCTTATTTATACGCATACTAATATAGTGTATACATAATATCTTTTCAGGTTTATATATAACATGATGTAAAAACATTAAATCAGCAGATGTTTTCTAAATAGCTTTTCCATGCAATAACAAGTAAATTAACTAGTATATCCACATAATATGATGCAGCATATTAAATATAGATGTTTTTCTTGCATTGAACAATTGAAAATTACAAAAAATTCACGCCAAGTTATTTAAATATCGACAGGAACATATGGAACATGAAAAACGACTAAAGCCGTTACTTCGTCTTAGGTTTACAAATATTTCTATATTTTTAAAATATCAAATCTGGTTATTTTTTATTATTTTTTAAAAATGAGCCATTTATTTACATTTTTGTACATTAAATGGTCTATTAAAACACATGAAATAAAAAAAAGCGTTATAAATTTTCTTTTTCTGTTGTAAAAAAATCTTACAAACTTTAATGTGTAAAAAACATTGCAAATTGAACAATTTTATCCTATTTATTCGCTTTTCGGGTTGCAATTTTTAAATGGATTGTAAATAATAACAAAATAATAGTATATTAGATCATTATAAATGCAAGATACGTCGGGATCAAAAGAAATTGACCTAGAAAAAAAGAAAATTTGATTGTAAAAACTTTTTTACAACTATAAAATGTAGATGAATAATATTTTTATGCCTGTATATATTTTCGGTTTTATTGACTATGCTGCAGTCATATAATTTAGAAATCGTGTTTTCTTTAAAAAATCAATATACATCAAAATTAAAAAAGATATCTACATTGCAAAACATATGTTTATTTACGGTTGATTTTTACAGAATAAATTTAAATATTAGAGTTATTTTTTTGAAAATGTATTACATCATAATTATTACGATTCTTTGTTGTTTTGGGTGATAAATTTATTTGTATGAGAGTAAGTTGCTATTAAAATACCATTGCAAAATGCCTTTAGAAAGCAAAAGATAGCCAGCAAAGTATTGCTCATTTTTAATTGTATTTTTGTATAAACAATCTCAGCACTTAAGAATGCTCTTTCGCTTTCCACACTAGTAAGTCTTATATTATGGCATGTTTTAATAGCATTTTGCAAATAGACCCCCTTCGCTCCTGAATCATATAATATTTGTAGTTCTTTGAAGAATATACTGTTTGGTATAGCTGGGCTTGCTGTTTGTTTGTTGTATTGCTATATGTCATTTTTATTCTTTCCTGAAACTCTTGTTTGGTGGATGGTGCTGTTAAGTTTTGGCCTATCAATGGCTCTGATATGATCATCTGTGCAGGCAAAATAGGTAGTTGTGTAATGGTAGATTGCGTGGTAATAAGCAGGGAATTTCTGGATATCATAACATTTAGTAATACTTGGTCTAGTATAATATATGCTTTCGTACACATTTTTTATCACCATAAAGCTTTTGGCAAACTCCACATGGATGTCCGTCTTTTTTGTTTTCTGTATATTAAGTGTCTTAAAAAGTTTTCTTTTTATTGGGAAGAAATTTTTCTAATATCATGTATTATTATTGAAAGGGCAATATCAGCCTTTACTATATTTGAATCTTGTTTGCGAATTTTATTCATAGCTAATTCTACAGGCAAGAGGAGACGGTTTAATTTTGCAATGCATTCATATTCTATCTTAGTCGTATAATTTCATTATCATCAACACACATATCAATAAATGTTTTCTTTATTAAATTCTTAATTTATCTTAACGGACTAGCATTTTGAGCATGCTTGACATCTTGTCTTGCAGTCTTCAAATACCTGAATATGTTTCTGGTGCTTTTTCAATGCATGTTCTTGTAATCTTAAATTTCTTGTTGATGAGTAAAGGAACAATTTCACTATTTTTCGCACTTTTTTAAGCATTTTAAATAGATATGCAGTTTATTTTTTTGTGATTTTTTCTTCAAAGAATTGTTGACTAACTACATATTCGTTGTGTAAATTGTTTAAAAGATCAAAATAAGTATCATCATGTATTATATTATCCTGCAAGTCACAAATATCATCTGAAATTTTATTTTCTGCATTACCTTTGCATTTAATGGCAAACGTGTTACTAATTGCTAATTGTAAACAGTGGGCAACACGAAGTTGCCCGCCGACATCAAGATCCATTACAACAGCCTGTATTGTATTGCAACCATTACTTATGCAGGTAATTATATCGTTCTCTACATCTATACCAAACTCTTTACATCCATTCACAATACACTCTGAAATATTTTTCAGTTTGCGGGGGTTGTTTATCATTACTAATCCGGGTGATATATACCTATTTTTACTAAAAAATGCATTTATTTTTAAATTTTTTTTCTATTACATCCTCGTCACTCGTCTACACATATTGAAATTCTTTAGAAGACTATTGATCATGCATTTTTTGTATTTAAGATATCAATTATATATTAACCTTTATTTTATCGTATACAGTAGTGATTATTATGTGCAATCCTATGTAATAGCCAGGCACTTTATATGTATTTGCGAGAAAAAATGATTCTTTTTTATCTATTGAAAACATTTACGTATGGATTGTAATATTATCTTACGCTACCATCCTTGCTACTTGTTATTCAGGGGACTTGTCGGCACTAATCCTTAATTTTAACCATGTTCTTATATCCACATCAATACGGAATATATTGTCTATTATGCTAGTTGTCATTCTTTTGATGGACTCTAAATTATCCTTTGTCATTTTATAGAAATTTTCTTAATAATCCCACACATTTTTTGTGCTTTCCATTTTAAAAGATAAAACTCTTAAACATTCACCATAGTTACATATTGCCTTTTCTTTCCTCAGACTTTGTAAAATATAACCAAACGATGGAATTTCTACGCGAATTATTACAGCTGGGAGATGTTTAGTGCGGTAAGATGTCGACTTCTTGAATTTTACTACTGGGCGTATTTTTTTCATTTTCTATTTTGTTTTATATAGCCATAAGTAATGGGGCAACAATTTACTTTTATACAAAAGAATTTATGGTTACAAAAATAATAAAAAAGAAAAATCTTCCAAAAAATAAAAGCAAATATTCTTAGAAAACAAAATGATCATAACAACATAACTAACAATAAAACAAATAAAAGTATACCCAATAGTAAAGCATAGAATACAAGTAGATAAAAATTTAATTTTAAGACAATATAGAAAAAAAGAACATCAAATTGCATTTTTGATATTAGTTCTTTTACGACACTGAATTTAAAATATGTTAACTTATAACAAAAGCAAAAATAAAAATCAACACAAGAAAGGCCCTGAATATATGCATGATATGATTGTATAAGTTACAACATCCGAGGCAATAAATTGAGTATATAATTTGCAATTACATACTTATGAGCAACTTTCAGCAGCAGTTATAAATCTTAAGAAAGTTTGTTAAGGTTTGTTGCCGCATAATAAATATATAACCTTCTGTTGATTTTTTGTGTTACATACTTGCATATTTTTTTGTTTTATTTAATCATATGCATTAGTAATAAATACTGCATACTACTGTTTATTACAGCTGTCGGAATACAAAGATAATTAATTGCCACTAAAATTACAGTAATAGATCCCAAAACGGAAAAAACTGAAATACACTAGTTCCATTGCATTTTATATTTTTTGTAAATTTCTAGATTACGGCGCTTATAACAAATTATAATTTTTCTTTTTGCTCTAACCTGCTTCATCAATTAAATTCTAGATCCCCACACCAACTTACATGTGTCGTAAAAAACACATTGGATACGCTTGACGCAGCAATACATTTTTTGCTCCTAAATAAATTTTTTTATTGTTCTGGCTTAGTCCGCGCGCTTATAAAAATACCTTAGCATAGCTTTTAATATAGATAACTCGGTACTAACTGCAAAAACAAACATATTTGTCTACAAAAATTAATATATCACTATTTTTGCATTGTAAACGAATGATACGTAATAGTTTTTTCTATATATTTAGGAATACTTTTCTACGCATAAATTTATAAACTAAAATGGTAAAGAATGCAACCGAAATGACCCTCACATAAGTGTTTACGACAGAAAGCTCATTTGCGGCCTATTTGCACGCAATAATGTACAAAAAAAATCAAATGACAGGAAAAAGTTATAAAAAAGTTTTTTTTACAAAATAATACGACTTTTTTAATAAAATGTTTAAAATCAATAAGACTTACTAGTATACATAGCTGCTTTTACGCCAAGAATAATTGTATAATGTTTGCATACACGCAATAGCATTGAAAAATGCACGTGTAGGGTTTATAGATCAAATTATTTTATATTTTTTTTATTTCGTACTATCTCAAAAATAACTAATATTTAAATGGAATATTTTGCGAGGTCATTTTGTGTATCAACAGACTTAAAAACAAAAAATAATGTATTTTTCGTGCATTATTTTGTTTTTTTTAATAAAGAAAAATTTTGCATACTTATGGCTTTAAACCTAAAAGGTTTATACTTAAAAGTTTCTCCCTTTTATAAGTGAAATTTTAAAGATGAACAAAGCTTTTACAAGTAAACCATTTTTTTCTAGGGTAATATTACTATTTTTATACAAATATAAAAAATACCGATGAGTTACTGCCTAATTGTGTACCGAAAAAATGGATTTTGTTTTTTATAGACTTGATGGCTAATTAAAATGTATATTACATCAGCTGCCTTTAAACGGCTTTTTTATGCACACAAAATTACAATTAAATAACTCAATAAAGGTTTTTTTTAGGTTTTATTAAAAATCGATAGGGAAAGTAGACCACATAAATTATGCTTCGGTTGATTTTTAGAAAAGGCGCATTTTAGTACTTCCAAAAAGCTTTTACTTCTATAAAATAATCTTTATTTATACTTAAAACTGGCATTTGATGGCCAGTAAAAATGCTTGCGCGAAAAAAATAAAAAAATTTTAAAAATAATTATAGACGTGGTAAATTATTAAACATAATTACATTTAGGTAGATCTTTTTAATTTTAGCGTAAATTTTATTTTTTATTTTTACAAAAGGTTAAAACAAAACTAAACCAGTTTTTAATTCTGTACATTGTAAATATTGTAGTTGATGATATAAAAAAGCATAAAAAATATATACCGCTATTATTATGGCCGTAAATTGTATATAAAAACTGTATTAGTTTTTTTCTATAAAATATCACTTGATATTATACTTTAAAACAGCAAAATATATAAATCTACGCTTTTTTTCGTTGTTATGTATTTATGATATAAAAAACACACATTTATGACTGTTTACATAAAAAGCCTATTGTAATGTAAATTTGCATTAGGTAGAATAAAAAGGTAAAAAACTTGTAAATTCTTTTTGTAACATAAAATGAAAACATCATTATATTACATAT
>JAQFYM010003098.1:0-19991 GCA_034694785.1 Agrenia bidenticulata | reverse complement strand
AAAACCAACATTAACCAACCTAAAAATAAGTCCAAATAGTACAAAAAAACCAAAAATGACGAATATTTGCAGTAGAACACAAAAAAAAAGATACAAATATAAGAAAGATAGTTTAAGAACAGTTAATTATACAATTTGGGTCAGGATTTACTGGTATATTGAGGTTAAAGGTAGGTTGTATGTAAGGGGTAAGAATATAGGTTAGGGTTAGGGTCGGAGTATGTTATTAAAATAAAAATTTGGTTTTAAAACATAATTTTAATCAAAAAGAAAAGTTTTTTGCATTGCAATAATTTCCTAAAATGCTAATATAAAAAAATTACTTTATTTAGTATAAAAAAGCAAAAGAAAAATCTTTTATCATTTTTAAGGCCATTTTTGTCTAGAAAGATACTTTTGGCTGTGAGCACTAAAAACAAAAAACAGAAATTTCTTACAAAGAAATACCAAATTTGTGTCAAAATATACCAAATAAATCATTTTATTATATGTTTTTCTACAAATACAAATACAAATGACGTAATGTTGTTTTGAATATAGAGGCGCATTTAATAAAATAAAAACAAGTTGTTTTCGTAACTTTTAGGAAATATGGGTGAATTAATTTGAAGGTTTTATGTATTAAAAGTTGTATAAAATTACGTTTTAAATATTTTTATATGCACTCTATCCTTCGATCAATAGTGTAAAAATGTCAACATATGACCTATAGGGTTTTTACTTATAAGGTTTTTTAGTAAACACGAATAAAAGCAGACAATCAAAAATTATCACAAATCACAAATGCTATGTTCTACTTATAATAAACTATAATATCGTTAAGTATAAAGGTCGAACGCCCCATATCTTTAAAACAATAGAATAGTCACAAAAATTTACGAGTTTACCTAATGATATATATTATAGAAAAAGTATATAAAACCTATACACATAAATTATTTAATATACAAATAATCCTCTGTGGTTTAAATTAAAAAAGATAACGTCAAAAACATCTTTATAACTTTTTATAAAAAACATATTGTTTTAAAACTTACCAATTTTCGATTTTTATGCTTTTCCTTGTAGTAATTAGCCGTTTAAATTTGGGGGTTCGTATTTGCATACTTAAATATAGTGTCAAATGCGCGTATGTACTTCTTTATATAAAAAGAAATTATAATAAAGTTAATCTTTGTAAGTCTTTTTTAGCGAAGAAAAAAGCGTTCGTATAAAATACAAGAAAATAAATTAAATATGTAAATTACAAGCCTTCTGTAATTTACAGGTCTTAAAATAGTTACTTATACGAAGTGTCTGTCAATATTGTATTTTTTTTGAGCCAGTTTTCATCCAAATAATTTTTCTATAGTTGTGTTGTAAAATAAATAGTTTTAACCAACACAATTGCGTTTACTAGGTTTAAATTGGATTTGTATATGTTTTTTAACAAAAAAACAACAAAAAACCAACTGGTAGTATTTTAAGTACAACAAGCCTATAAATGACAACTATATGAACAGGTATTGGTTTACTGTTCTTATACATACGATATTCGTTCGTTTTTATATTATTTGAAGGTAGCCTTGTCGAATTGTGTAGTTGGTATGGCATACTTAATCTATCTAAATGTCCATTTATGTATATTTTTATGATTTGTAGTGCAATGGATGTTTTAATGTAGCCGATATTTTTTTTAAAATCATATATATTGTGTATTGCATACTAGAAAGACAAGAAAAATCACATTTATATATAAAAAAAGCGCTAAAAGTGTTGTTTAAAATATTGCGTTCCAGCTGCATTTTACAGATTTTGCAATATACCGAATATTAAAAAAATATACCATCTCTTTTTGAATTTCATAAAAGTATATTATCAGTGCATTATTGCCATATTTCCAAAGATTGTTAATTCCGTGGGATGGGGGTACGAGCCATCATTATAGATTTTTTGCCTGTACAGGGGGGTTCTACCATCTGTAAAAAAATATTTCTATCTAATTAAACTGTATATTTTGGTGTAGAAATCATGCTTATCTAGTGATAGACGCAGCTTTTCTACACAAAATCAAGCACGTGGCATTTTTTTACTATAAATTGTTTTTGCTTTTATATTTTTACCTTATTTTTGTAAAAAAAAGAAAAAAACGTTTTAGGCATAATTTGTATATTTTTGATATTTAATTATGCTTAACCGCTTAAAAACAAAACTAAAGCTTATATATTTACTTTTATTCGGAAACTATATTTTCTTAAGTCTATCAAAAAACACTAAACTTGTAGATATTTTTTTCGGTAAAAACAATATAAAAATACATATTCGACTATCGAAAATTTTACGCTGCCCAAATATTCTTTTTGTTCTGACGGCAGCATTTTTTGCAATTTATAACACCAAAAAATTGAAGATATTTTTTTCTAAGACAATATTTTAGGTATCAGCCCACTACATCGAAGCAGCAGCGTATAGAACTTTCACTGCCTGCAAAAAAGGCAATATAAACGCGCGTTGTTATTAAGGTGTTTTATTCAATTATAGTTAAATCCGAAATGAAAGATTTAATCTTACAAACTTTAAATATAAAAAACAAAAAATCTTCATAATTTAAACATACATGTTTCACTGAAAATTTTTAACGCACAATACAGCCTACTCTGGTCAAATTCTTTTGGCATGGATTCTTGCTCCCTATAGAAAGTAATTGGGATCCCTTCCTGCATATAGCTACTTTAACTGAAATTGCCTCGTTATTTATAAAAAAAGAAAAATCAGTCTGATTAAAATACTAAAGAATTACATATATGGTTGATATGCGCATGTATAACTACTACAAAAAACTGACATAATGAAAATATTAGATTTCAAGTCCTTAGATTTAAATCGGATATGCTTTGCCCAAAAAATCGCATAAAACATCTACAAGGTGTTTGATACATAACACATAAAAAACAGAAGACTTTTAATACAGTTAAAACAGTTTTCGAGTATTCAGCTAGAAATGCTCAGTTTTTTTAGCTGTAAAAATCGGACAATATCTTTTATACCCCAAAAATATTTTTTATTTCCTTAATACCTTTCTTTTTCTTACAATTTTTCTTAGCCCCATAAATGAGCCTATCCACAGAAGGAGAAGAAGACCGAATGGAAGTTGATATTAGTGACTGTCTTTCAATAACACTAGATAATGCTGGATGTCGAATGGTACGGGTTAAAAACATCTGATAAACAAAATGAACATATTTAGAGCAAATAATTGTAAACAATGAGAATATACTGCAATAATCGACTAGTATGAAAAAAAATTAGAATAACCAAGAGGTGTAAACCAGAGTTGGCAGTGTTTACCACGGTGCAGCTGGTACCGGTACCTTACTAGCTTGGTACCGGTACGTTACGAAAAAAATATAAAATGGCATTTTGGTACGCGTTACCAGTAGGTTACCAGGTACAGTAAAACCTCCCATTTATATGAACCTCTCATTTTTTTGACCCCTCATTTAAATAAAATACAAAATGAAGAAAAAACAAAAAGATGCAATTTTATAACTTTAAGCACCATAACAAACGAAGATTATTTCGTGTTTTACTTGTATGTATTTTTTGTAAAATTAAATAATAATGATACATAGTAATCATCAATATAGTTACGTTTTGTCAAAATTAATTTGAAATTTATTTCCTCTCATTTTTCCAAATATTTTTTCTGAATAATTTAGGCGCACTTACCCTTTACAATGACCTCGGAAATTATATCAAATCGAAAAAAGAGAAGAAGCTTAAACAATAAAGAAAAGGCCGAAATACAGATTTTAAAAGTGGAAAAGAAGACCAGTGTTGATGAAATAGCCGAGCAAAACTCAATTTCGCCTTCTTCTGTTTATAAAATATTAAAAAAAATCTATAGCAACTCAAATGAATCAGAAAAGAGTGACCCAATGTTTAGAAATGAAAAATTTGGAGATTTGAATAAATTTGTAATAAGCGGCATTGATGAATTGTGTCAACAAGGCGTTCCAGTGAATGGGACTATAATTAAAGGAATAGCAAAAGAATATTGTACGCATTTTAAATAATAATTTCGCAGCATCAAATGGATGGATTGAAAAATTGAAAAAACGATATAATCTTGTATTTAGTAAAGTGTGTGGGGAGAGTGGATCGGCGGATGTTAATGGTGCATTTAAATTTTGTGAAGATCTTGTTTGCATAAAAGAAAAATATCGAGTGGAAGATATTTTTAACTTGGATGAATCAGCCTTATTCTGGAAAATGCTTCCAGACAAAACATTCAAAATAAAAAAAAATGAAGTTTTGCGGAAAAAAGAAATCAAAGGAAAGAATTACTGTAAATTTAATGATTTCTGCAGTTGGGGAGAAAATGCCATTATTGATAATAGGAAAAAGCAAAAGGCCTCGAGCCTTAAGAAATAAAGATGATTGTACCTTAAATTTAATTTATTAAAGTTAAAAAAATGCATGAATGACAAGCACGCTTTTTGATGAATATATGACAAAAATAAATATTATTATGACAGTTCAAAAGAGAAAAATTTTATTGATTCTTGATAATTTTTCTGCAAACAAAGACATAGGATATAGCAACATTGATTTCCTTTTTTTACAACCTAATTTCACTTCAATTATCTAACCTCTCGATCAAGGAATAATATATAACTTAAAGGTGTATTATAAAAAATACTTTCTATCCAAGATAATTCAATTTAAAGATGAAAAAATTTCAATTGATGCGAAAAATTATAATGTATGGGATGCTGTGCAAGCTTCTAGTTTGGCATATGATACATTTTTAATCAAACAATAGAAAATACGTTTAGCATTATGTTTAGTTTTTGCCAAAATCAAGGTACCGTGACAAAAAGTGATAAGGACAAAGAAACAATAAAGGCTGAGTATACCATCACACAATATTTGACAATTTTACTCAAAAATGATATAAACGAGAATATCAGTCTTGAAGATTTTGTTAATGCGGAAACCCTTTCTTGTTCCAATGATGAAAAAATTTACTATTATCGTGTCAAATTTAATACTTTCAGAGCATAAAGAAAAAAAAAAAGATAAAAAAAAAGAGGAATAATAAAGTTACCAGAATATTTGACACACTTAAAGTACTTTATGAATAATTGATACTGAGGTTCCCGAATAAAGTTTAGAATATTTTCAACTTAGAAAAGAAATACGAGAAACCCTATATAAGAAAATAAATAACGAGATCTAGGCTTACGAGTGTATTTGACTGTTTTTACCATGCTTTGTAACTTTTTTTAAACAATAATAATATTAACCTGTATAATTTATATAAAAAATAGTTTTCTTGATAAGCTGCTTATTGAATGTAATTTTTAAGGCCGTATGAATAAACTTATTAATATATAAGACGCGTGTGTTTTGATATGCGTCTATATTTCGCGACAGCTAGATTCAAATAAATTTGTTAGCAGTCATATATCTATTTTGTTGCGATCGATTTTATGGCCTTTACTTTTTATGCTGTATTTTTCCGTCTTCTGATTTATATAATCGTATAATTGAGAGGGCCATTTATTAGATAAAAATGGGGTAAAAAATTACATATAGTAGAGGTTGTACTGTAGTTACTTGTTTTACAATATATTTTTTTTGCAGCCATATAACCGAATTTGCTTTTTCACTTTAAGTATTTATTTTAAAATATATACATAATATGAAATGCGCCATACGTTTTTACTTTACTTGTAGAAATTCACAGTTGTAATTACTAATTTGTACTATATATGAGTTTATTTTCCAGCTTGTTAAAAAATTATGTCTATCTTGGTGTATCTGCATGAAAAATTAACAACGAAAAACTGCCAAAACTTCTTATAAAATTATAAATCATCTATTGTATATTACGACGTATAAAAAAAAAAATTAAGTAAACAAATCAATGTGGTCTTATAGAACTAAAATACTGTCTCTATTCTATATATGTGTTTATAGGCTAGGGTAGAAGGCGGTCGTTTTTTTGCACATTTGTCGCAATTATAGTCAAGTTGTTTTTTTCGGGCCTAACATCAATAAACTTTATATATTTTATGCAATTTTATTTTTTTTTGCGCAAGAAATGTCAAAATTATGTACCCGGAAGCCAGACCGGGCAAGCATTTAATAAATCCTGATTCCAGGCCGTTCAACTTTCTTGTTTTTCCCGAGGGTGGTTCCACCCTAGTTTATAAATCCAAATCGTACGCAGACACACAAGAATTTAAAAACAAAGTACGAATATGTTTTACCTTTTAAATTCTATTTTTGAGTAGGTTTTCTAGTTGCTAAAAGCAAAAAAAAAATTACAGTGTAAACCATAGTATTAAAACTGAAATCGCACCGCTTGCATTGGCGCAAGCGACTTTAGATCCATTTATTTTATGCTTTCTTTTGTACAGGTTTACAGTACTGTTTGCTCGCTATAGGACTTCTTTTAAATCAAAAAATGGGCAATGAAAATCTGTTGCTACAACTAGCGAAAGTCTCTCTAGCATACAAATGCATCCCTTACCAACACATTTGTAGTTTTTTTTGTGGTTTATGCAGTTTTAAAGTTATCGTTTTTTACATCGTATTTATCTGTTCGACAAAGATACATTCACTGTGATTATATCTTGTATACTTTTTAGCATTCGAAAAGTATATTCGGCACTGTTTTCTTTGTTCCTTAACATCTGTTTTGTATAAAAAATTAGGCATGCTTACACAAGTGTACTGTATGTTCGTACCGATCATAAAATCTAAACAAGCATTTTTTTTTTAAAACCTTTTGTGCCATTTGATTACGCATTACACTGTCTTTACCTAATATAATTTTTTTACAAACGTTTATACATACGAAAAACTTTTTTTGCTACGATTTTATGCAAAAATACACACATGCCATAATACTAAAGGAATTTTCGTATTTTTTTTAGCGCCATAAATAATGCAAAAAATGCTAAAAACACACTTGACGTCTATTAAAATCGGTTATATTTTTAAGCATGGCGGTGTAAAAAGTATCGATACATTGCATGTTAGTACATGTAAAACATCTGTTACAACAATGATGTGTTTCCTTTTTTTGCTTTAAGTTTTTTTTTTATCCTTCTGCTTTTATTAGAGACTGTTGTTAAATACAAGGTTTTACGTCTTACAGATTACAATGTATTCTAGTATGTTATACATACAAATTTTATATTATGATACCGTAAATGCTTTTATTCATATAGAAAAAAAGCTTTTCATGTTTCAGATGTCTATATGTACGTTTAAATTTTAATATAAAGTCTTTTGCTAAAAAATTTATATAGGGTACGCATGAAATTTTTTTAAGATGACATGATTAAAAAAAAAAACAGAGTCAAGTTTACTGCTATTTCAGGGCTTGTTAGTTTATTTGAAAAAAACAGAAAAAATTCGCAAAGCTCCTAGGATAAATAGTAACATATAATAAATAGTTACTAGTGTAAGCACTTGATTGTTTTTTTGTAGAAATAAATGCCATCTTTTTTTAATATAACTTAGACGATTTTTTGCGAGTTAACGTGCTAAAAATACACAAATAAGTGCTACAAACCATTTTATTTCACATAAATAATCCTTAGATACTTTTTGTAATTGCGAGATGAAGATTCAAAATTTTTACTATTTTTTTAAGCCGGAATACAGATAAGCAAAATTATAGGCTAGGGTGTAACCCGAACCCGACCCGACTCTAAAAACCTGGCTAATAACCGACCAGACCCCATCTGAAACCTGATACATCGCAAAATTGCCGATTTGGTTTTGTACTTATGACCATATGTTTTAATGAGTAGTGTTGTCA
The DNA here is from genome assembly GCA_034694785.1 of Agrenia bidenticulata. Classification (NCBI taxonomy): domain Eukaryota; kingdom Metazoa; phylum Arthropoda; class Collembola; order Entomobryomorpha; family Isotomidae; genus Agrenia; species Agrenia bidenticulata. The sequence goes on along the minus strand of JAQFYM010003098.1, from coordinate 12,172 downwards.
CAACGAAAAACAATTTATGTGTTAAAAAACCTAAAAAATTTAATTTGTCGATTTTTATTTTTATTTGTTTTGATTTACAAGTGTTTAAGCAATAAATTTCTTTTATGTGTTGGCCATGAATAAAAAATTATCTACAAAAAGGCATAGAAACAAAACTCTGAAATTCTAATAGTATTAGACCAATATTCTCAATACTTGCATTTGTGATATTTTAGCACAACTTTAAAAATGCCATGTTTATGCGCTTAAATATTTTGTGTTGTCGTTTTTGTATGCATCATAACCTTGTACAACTTTTATGTACGGCAAAGGAATGATTATGGTTATATTTGCTTTTTCGTTGTACTTTTAAGTAGAAACATTTCTTTTGGTATACATTATACCTTTCGATACAGATAATTAGTCACTTTATATATCTTGTGATTTTTTTTAAGGTCAAACAATATGTTTTATTTTTATTATTTTTTTTTATTTTTTAAAGGATAGCACTTGTTTAAAAAAAAAACCTGCAATTGAAATTTTTTTACAAATAACAAGTTCTATTAAGTTTTTTTTTGCATAATAATTTTGTAAGTGTTTGCCGCGCACAGATAACAAGAAAAAACAGATAGCAATATTTTTGTATTTTTGCATGTTTTTTGTCTATTTATGACCCCTTTTTAACCGACCCGACCCGAACACGACCCGACCTGACCCAAACCCGATATTATAGTAAAAACACGGTTGGGTTACACCCTAGCTTAAAGAACTTTTAAAAAACTTTTTTTACTGTTTTTTTTATACGTGGCGTCTTCTGATATCAAACTGTTGTGCATAAATAAATTTTGATATATACAAAAATTTTTGGGTTAACTGGGTTTGCAAAAAAAAAAAAAAAGTGAAATTTATATTGTATAAAATTTTGATGTCGTTCAAAGATATCTGGATCCTGTTATATTTTAAAAAAGATATTTAAACGAGAAAGATTCATTATTCCGTGCCTAGGAATACGAAAAAATAAAGAAAAAATATTGCTGCAATTTTGCATTAATTTTTACAACCGAAAAGAATTTATTTGGTAAAACCGTAGAATCTAAATACACTATATGTCATAATATTGCAAATCACAAAGGCACCCTTCGTTAGTTTTTTTTTGTTTTAAAACTACTACAGAATCAACAGAGCCATTGAACATAAGAAAATTATCTAGTCTCAACAAAACTTCGAACTAATAAACCTTTGTACGAAACTTTGAATGTACACATGTTAAGTTTGTTGCTTGACACACGCAAATTGTTTTTACCTGTTCGTAGTATACGTATTTACGTAGACAGCAAGACGCTGATTTTTAAAACTTATTTTTATTATGTGAGATTGCACAAAACACTCAAAAGTAATAAAAGTAAAACATATTTTTTCCTATGCATATTAGGTTTACTATATATGTGTGCCAGGACGTAAGAATTTCTTTTTACCCTTTTACATGACGTTATACAGAATGACTGTAGTAACGGAAGACAGGTGCAAGGCAACAATAAACAACCACACTATGCATTAATTCTTACGAAGCTTTTTTTTACAACGACTGATATTGTGTGCAGCTTCACATCGTATAAAAAACAACTAGCGATGTAATTTTGTAGTTTTTCTAGGTATACTGTTAATAATATAGAGTGCTTTAATAGATTATATAATTATAAACGTGATAATAATAACAAGTTTAAGCTTTTGCGGTTTTACAAAAATGTTTACATACAAAAACATAGTTCTTTAAATAGCATACCCTAGTTAACATGTTTTTCGCTTCTTTAGATCCGTCATACATGCAGCCGATTTACAAAAATACATTTAAGTTATTATAAATTGCGCAAAGCAAAGACATGTGTATTATCCAGCACATCAGTATAGGTTTTTGTCACCTTTAAAAACATTGCGAAAAGGTCAAGCATGGTCAAGAAAAAACAGGGAAAACTTGTAAGGGGTATTGACTTCGTCTTAGGCCAATTCACGGTTTAAGTTATATAAAAACAAGGGGCCGTGTATACAAGAAGGTAGCCAGGATTAAAACTAAAGACGACCTGGCAGCTTTCTCTGCAACCTCTGTAATATAAATAAAGTTTTTTCAGTTTGTAATGTACTAAGATTTTGTTTGAAAATCTTTTATGTAATTTATTTTGCCAATATTGCAACAGAAAAGCTACTGCATCATAACGGCTGATCCTTACAATACAAAAAAAAGTAACTCTAAAAATATTTTTTATCTTTTGTACTTTTGTCATGGTCAATACTATAAAAAAAACTATAGTAAATTTGAATTTTGCGAAAACAAAGAAAGCTTAATACTGAGGTCTATAAACATGTAATAGAGGGTACTGTAAACAAGTGCCTTTAAAAAAGTACCCTTAGAGGGTTGTATTTTCTTATCGACGGGCATTGAGTTTAACTATCCGCTTAGTGAACTCTAGATTTATGCGGCTTATCATAAGTCCACGGTTAGCCTTATAGACCTCAATGTTTTGATAAAATATAAAAAGCCAGCATTCCGCTTTGATCCTCTGGAAAGTCAAAAAAAGTAAAAGCAAATCGTTTTAGAAAAAAAGTTTGCATTTACCTTTTTCGCGCAGTATAAAAAGTTTACCGTAACGATTATGGAATAAATATAGTCTGTATAGGTATGGAAATATGATAATTGCAGTAAGAAAGATATCTATGCGGTGAACAAAAGAAGAAAAATCGTTGCAATAAGTAATGAGGGGTTCCATTTTTTCGTCTGTCTGTAGAATCGCTTGTCTTAAAATTTTTCTAGGATATTATTCTTTATATGGCCTAAAAAACGATATTTTATGTCAAAAAAAAAAAAAAAAAAAATTACAGCATAATATAAAAAATTTGGACAATGCAACTAACAAAAAAACAACAAACATTAATCAGTGTACAGTTTTCTCCAGTATCATGTTATAATATATTTTTGTTTGCATGATTTTTTACATCATTGTAGATTTTTTGTGCGTTTGTCTTATGCTAACGAAATTTTGATAGAATTCGGGCAAAAACAAAATACTTTACTTTTTAAACACAAAAAGTGAAATTCTAATAAATGTTCTTTTTTGTTGTCAACAAATATTTAGCGTCAACTGCATTCTCAATTTACTTTAAATTTTTGTTTTTGGCCACTTTAAATTATTTAATATGTATATATGATTCGAAAAACACTGTAAATGCAAACTTTGCTACGTCATTAGTTATTTGGTGTCTTCTATATGTGTAAAATAATTAGAAGTTTGTTGTTTATAATTTAATTGTCAGATACTAATGTATTCAAAAATCCTGAAGTCTGAATGTCAAAAAACTTATGCATTTTATGTTTGAAATATGTAAAATTGTGTACATAAAGGTGTATTAAAATAGGTACTAAATTATCTGACGGTAGTCACGTTTTAATCATAAATTTTACTTACGCATGCAACCCGAAACAATGCAGCATTTATTCATAAGTTAAACCACGTTGTAACAGTTAAGTTTTTTTAATCGTTTATCCGTTTTAGATAAAAAAAAATATTCCATCGTAAAAAAAGTTACACAGTAATATAAAATCTTTAAATGTTTTAATACCTCAAATGGAAAAATAAAATTTGTCGTTACAAAAAAGTTTCAGATTGTCTATGCAGGATAAGGTTTTTTGCTTGCAGACAGGTTAAATCAAGAAATATGTCAACTTTATTAAAAAATGACTGTTTACATACCAATTTAATCAGGTTAATTTTTACAATTTTTTTTCAATATATATATTTCGTTAAAAGCATAATTTTGCAGTTCGACTGTCAATTTAAGACAAATATAGCAATGTCAGTCATGTCATTTTATTTGTTAAGTATATTTTTATTTGCAAATTTGTATATGAAGTTAAAAAGCACTTAATAATGATCATGTATAGTCAATGGTAATGCAATGTCTGTACCTTTTGTTTTGTACTATTTAAAAAGTAGAAATTATTTATAATCTTGGAAAAAATATTTATATACAAATCCGCACGTAATAATTGCATAACTAAACGAAGTTTTCATATAGAAAAGATCATATAGTTACATTGAAGTTCTTGAACCACATTGTGTATGTGTTTTATATACTTATAACTGTTTTCTTGTAATAAAGGGCTATACTTGTAGATTTTTTTTTTTTTTAGTAAATTTGGCGTAGTTAGATAAAAAAACAGTTTTTTTAGTTTTACTTGTTTTTTTTGTGTAAATGTATTGTTTTAGTTTACATTTTTCTGTTTATACCACATAAAATTTTTGTTAGTATTTTAAGTTCCCTTTTAACAAAACATTAAAGAGTGTATTTAAAACATTTTTCGTGTTTTTTTATATGCATTTTTAATTTTTATTACATTATTTTCTGCAGTAGACTATTTAAAGCTCAGTTGAAAAACAAAAATTGAGACTTGCACGAAGTAAAAAAAAATACAAAAAATAAAAGTTATTTATGTCATACAATAATGTGGCAGAGTTGGAGCTTGAGACTGGATGGGTTGTATACTGCAGATTAACTGAAAGTTGTTTGACAAAAAAAACACTTTTTTAGCTGTTTTTTATCTCTTACTTTAAGTTTCAAATTTATTCAGTGTTACAAATATGCTAAAAACATGATGTTTTCTTCTGTTATATAGGCGTAACAACACAAATTTTCGTGTCTGTAGTGTGCACGATGACACTAGCTCTTTATTTAGGTTAACATATATTTCAAGCTATACAAAAAAGTCTTTATGTGCAGTTTCCTCATACTAAAAAGATTTACCAGATGATAAAAAACAATACAGTATAACATCATAACAAAAATACCATACTAAAGTAATTGGTTTTACTTCCTTTTTTTTAGTTGTAGAAAAAAACTAAAAAATTGATCATCTCATATTACTGTACAGCTTAAAATAAAAAAAAACCTGAACAGATTTTTAAAAGTATCAAGTTTTAAAACACTTTGATTGTATATAAAATTGTTCTTTATATTTACCAATTACGTTTAGGTGACATTTATATTCAAATTCTATGCAATTGTTTTGTAAAGAACTATAGTTTGTTTTTTTGTTTGATTGAATAGCCTTAATATGGCTACAAGTGCATATAAAATCATTTGCGTATAACATCACAAAACTTATACGGCTCATATTATTTTACATAATTATACATACAAACAATAGAGAATTATATAATTTTTACAAAATATAATTTTTAAATAATGACAGGCAAACCAACATAAAATGTTTGCTGTATCATTTTATTAGTAACTTTGTAACAAAATCACATCTTGTATAAAAAATTTTACCAAAAAAAAGATAAAATACATGTTTTATATTGTTACCGTAAAAGATTTTTTCATGGAATAAAAAATATTAAAAGACGTAAAAAAAGTAACAAATAAAAAGTAAAAGTCTACATTGACTAACAACAAACATTTTTTGTATTAAATATACTATATGCGATTTTGATGGTAAAAAAATAATGAACTAAATAATTGAAAAAATATTTTGGACAGTTGTAAAGGTTCATACATTTTTTCCAACTAGAAGTTCCTTTGTGGCTTGTAAATCTTTACTTGTGCGTTTTGTTATTTAACCCATTTTTGGCATCCACTCTGCCCTGCTTCTCCGGCAACAACTCCTCAGCCGGTAACAAGATAAAAAAAGCAAAAGTCGTTTATTACGTATATTGTAATGTAAAACCAATGCTGGTACATATTTATTTTTTATAAAACAAACAAACATCTTTGAATATAAAAAAAGTAATGTAATGCAACAAGTATTTATCATACACTGTACAGTATACTATTTGACGACCACTTATACTTTGGTATACACATTTTTCCCTAATATGTTCATCGAGTTATGTAAATTCATGCTACTATTTGCTGTTATTTGTTTTAAACTTTATTCAGTTCGTATTTTTTATAAAAAAAATATCACATGTAGTAACCCTATACTGGCTTCGACGCTTTTGGTCAACCCGTAACTAAATTAATGGCTTAATATGCATTAAACCCAGTTTTATGGATAAATAATTTCTGTTAAGTGTAAAATATGTTTTTAAATAAATATATATTTCTGCTACATATTAACTAATAAAACAAAAAAAAAACAGTTTACCGTGTTTCAAAACTACGTCTTATGTCTTTTTTGGTAGGAGGAAATGGTTTATTTTGTAACAAAACAGCTTTAAAAAACATAATATAACAGCAATGTGTACATCAAGTGTAAGTGTGTAAATTGTAGTTTTTGTTTTAGTTTTCAGAGTCAATTTTAGTTTCTCCTTACTACATGGATAAAGTTGTTCACGTTCTTGGATTGTCTCAAACCCACCCTGACGGATTGGCTTAAAATGCAGTTTTTCGGGTTTGGGTTATCTCCTTGGAAACTCAGATGAATTTGCAGGACCATTTTTGTAATCAAACATCTTTCTAGGTATAAAATATAAACTATTTTCTTTTTTTGCATGAAGACTTTTTTTTTCTAGTATGGTATAAAATGGATATGTGTGCGCAAACTTACTTGTTTTTTTGCGTCAAAAAATTTACCATGATGCATGTTTTTTGTAGAAAAGACATTTTTAATTTTTCTTAATATTACATTGCGAATAAAATATAGATATTTTATTTTAAACCACACATAAAGCAATTTTAAACCGCCAGCCGGATGCATGAATATACAAAAATGCTCTTTATTTATTTATATGATAATCAAACATTTAAATGCTTTTGCATACTGTAAGCAAAAAAATAACCTAAAAGCATGTTTTTCCGTTTAAAGCAACTAGTCAAAACAAGACTGCTAATAGTAAAAATTTATTTATTGCGTTTTTTTTTTTGCCGTTGTAGGTTTAAAAGTCTAATTTAAATAAAAAAGCATGATTTATAGTCAATCTCTGCATTTCAAAAATAAATTCTACACAAAAAATCTTTGTAAAGTTTTATTATTGCTTAATTTTTTTATAAACTGTATCACAAAAAACTAAATTTAACTGAAACAAGCAACGAGCGAAACAAGAAGGCTGTATATACCATCGGTGAATTATCTGTATTTTGTGTCACTTATTTTTGATTTTACTTTTCTCGTCGAAATTTCTCCAAAGAAATATTATACCTACATTATGACACAAATCGCATTTAACAATGTTGTTTATTTACATAAAATAAACCAATACATAAAAGATTTACGACGTAAAAAGTAATAAAATTTTATGTATGATTTTTTTTATGCTTACATAGATGCCATCAGTGTAACTTTGTACTAATTGCATAATTCCGAGACCTTTGTCTATTTAAATAGACAGTTATTCAAAATATCTTTTGAGACTGAATACAAAAGAAGGCTAAAATAATTTACACACAGTATTTTTATATCTTCATATGTTTCTTTATACAAACTTAGTAGCTCCCAAAGTCAATAATAGTTGTATTTGTTTTAAAATATATATTTGCGTACATAAGACGCAAATGTCGATTTTTTTTCTTTTTACTTACAAATAAATAAAAATTGCGAATAATGCGTTTTCTAAAATTTAAACTATGGCGCATTAGTACTAGATGGCCATGCTACGTTTATTAGTTAAAAATTTATTACCCTTTGTCATTTGCTTATAATATTTTTATTACCTAAAGATATATAGTGAGCACATGTGTGTGTAAAAATCTAGTTTTGGTTATGCAACACCCAAGGTTCGTTTAAATGTGTTACTTCGTAATTTTGTATGATTATACACATTTTAAATTGTAAGTTTTTTTGTTTCGGTAAGCGTACTATTTTATTAACGAAAAAAAAATACTGCAGAAATGTAATTTGATTTAGTAATAGATGCTTTTTTATATGAAGAAACCGTATGGTTTTGAAAAAATGTAAAAACTAGAATAAAAAAACTTTATATACAATTCGAAATTTATCACTATATATATAAAGGAAACGAGTACCACAAAAGAAAAGTTTTGCCTACTTGCTTTTATAAAGTTTAATATTAAAATAGTTTAGTTTGTCTTATCAATAGCGGTATTTGCCTAATTTGAATAAATAAAGAATTTAAAAAATAAACCAAAATACAAATATGATACTTTTGAGTGTTTTATACAACACACAACAACATTTGCTTTTGACTTTTTTTTGTATGTCAACTGCACTGGCAAAAAAAGAAACTTAAAACGCGACGCATTAGCAAAGACTGCGCTACCAAAGTCGTAAGGCTACTACGGTCTGTAGGTAAATGTTTATCTTTTAGTTTTAAGTTGCTCAAACGAGTTTTCAAATCTGTTTGTACATATCTTAAACATCGAAATACCATATTTGTTTAAATACAGTTAAATTAAACATAGATTATCGTTTTAAATTAGAAAAAATACTCTAAAACAAAATATACGTTTTTTTATTTGCTATTTATATGTGTGCCTTTAAGGCAACAAGACAGCAAACAATTCTTACTGAAATTATTTTTATTAAATGATGTAATGATTAAATGCTTAAAAGAGGGGGTTCTGTTTTTTTTTGTATTTTATTTTACCGTCTTTTAAAATTTCATCCAATTTTTGGTACTTTACTTGAAAACCGTGCTTTTTCTCGATGTATGGGGCCTTGTAAATACATTATTAAATCAAAAATACAACTTTATAATAAATGAGAGACATTTAAGGAAATCCTGAATTTTTTTATTACAATTGTTTGTATCCCGTCGTAAAAAGAGGTAAAAATTGAAGAAAAAGTTTTCAACTACACAAAAATATATCTAGTATGTATTAATTTTAGGCCCTTCTTATATGTTTCTAACTTCTTGTACCAAGGTAAATATAAAAATACGTTAGAACAAATGTAAACAACCAGTACAAGAAATATGACGGCCCAAAACTATCACTGGACCCCTGGGAAAACTTTTTGTAACTTTTATGCGATTGTGATTATACTAAAAAAAATTCGTAAAAAACAGAATGTGTATATTTTTACAAAAATTAAAATCTAAAAAATAATAATAAAAACTTTGTTACAAAATAATTATTTACAAAAAAAAAACCTTTAAACACAAATAAAACCATTAAACTAAAAATTCACAGACTTAAAATGCATAAAAAAGGTATTTTGTATTACTTTTTGTACCAATTTTTATTTTGCTCTATACACTCATTTTTCTTTGTATATCCAAGGCCTAATTTTATTTGTAATATCAGGGGTTGCAAAAAGATATTTTCACCCCGTTATATAGAATTTTTTTTGTTTTTTCAATTTGCGCATTTATTGTATTCCCTATGCTAGAGAGGGCTCAAAACCTAATGGGAGATATTGACGTGTATCAATACTAGATTTTGTTTTAAATTGGAACTCACGTTTTTGTTTTGCACTAGTCAAATAATATACAATGCGCAAATACATTTAAAAAACCCCTACTTTTCCAAAGTTTTTAGAAATTAAAAAATGTTCAAATTACAAAAAAATAAATTTTTTCTGTAAAAAGAAACAAATTGTGCATTTAAAATGTTTAGATCATTACCGATAAAAATAAAAATACAGAAAAATATTTATTTTCCTTGACGTCATGTTATATTATTCAAAGTCTTTTTATACATTTAATATTCTTTTGTTTTACATAATACTATAATTTGTAAAGCCCGCCAAAAAGTGGACAGATATCGTTTTTACACAGTACAAATAGACAATCATCTTAACTTGATTCGTTATGTTTTTCTGTATCCCCCCTAAATTTTATGGTCCAAAAAATAAAAAAAGGACAGTCAAGAAATCAATTGTTGGAATTGCCTTTAGCGTATATTATAACACTATACCAGTAAGTTGTAGTTGCATTGTTTGCAAAGTCGGTTTTCTTATATAGACGTATCAACAAAGGGGATTTGTGATCATCAAAAATACAAATATTTACAATTATATATGACGGAAAAGGTTGATCAACTTACATCTTGTATTGATGAACATAAGAATTCAAGACAAGACTAAAGCATTTGCAAAATCTAAACCCAAAACAGAAAGTTCAGCTGCTGCGACAATAGCGAGAATAGCATCTGTCAATAAAATATCAATACTCACTTTTTCAAAGTCACAGGATATTCGTGAAATGTTTATGCATACTTACAAGGAAAAATTATCACCTATAAACGCAACCATAGTAAAAAGAATACATAGAATTCGCGAAAAAAGTTAAGGATAGTATTAGGGGGAAATGAGTAACCTTGAATAAAAGAATCAATTAATAAATTGTGTGTGCATTGACGAGTGGCAAGCACATGACTATTAAAATAAATTATCATTGATTATATTTACCCAATGGAGTTAAAATAAGCTAACGGCTTTGTAGGGACATATAGGATTCGCAAATCTATTTATAATTGCACTGAAAGACTACAAATACATGACGTGGATATAATAAAGATATTGTTGCAATATCCATTTGACAAAGATAGTACAAAATATAAACTGTGTAGAGCACCAGAGCCAATTTTAGAACGCTTATTAGCAATTGATATACATCATACAGTAGTAAGGTCATTTTTTTGATTTTAAGGCCAAACGACTGAGAAGGATATATACAAAAAGCATAATAAAAATCATAAAGGCATAACATTTATCTACAAACCTTTAAACTCTAACCAAAATCCATAAGACCAATGTACCAGCGTTACAAATTCATCTCTAAGAGTGTCATGTAATATAAAACAAGCTGCAATAGGGATTCTGGCAGTAACGAGATTTGTTTTTTTCAAGTGATTAAATTAGTAACACATAAAAAGATTAGTTCAATTTGATTAGAAATTATAATTGTGCAAGTTAAGATTTAAGCGACTCTACCAATGATGAAAATACTTCAATAGAAATTCAACCTCTTAAAACTTTTTTTTACAATGTAAACATGACATTAGTGATAACCAAAGTATAAAAAATATCCACTAAATCAAATAAGAAAACTACCTATTGTAATATGTTACAGAAATATACTCAGCAAGAATTAAACAAGGAATACTACAAAATAAGGGGCTGATTAACAAGATGGTACAGGACTTTGCTTATTTAATTAAAGTTTCTACTTATTTATGAATTTATAAAAAACGATGTTTGACATAAATACGAAAATGCCAGAGATTACATTATCAGTTGCAGAGCAGTCAAAATCAGTGGGCGTGTATAATGTTTTACGATCAGTTTAAAAAACCAAAATACTTTTATGCCGGGCTACATGATAATTTGCTTTTAACTTTAAAATTTTTCTATAATGCATCAAAAGGTATCAAGACACAATGACTCCTTACCGAAAAGTTTGCAACACGGTATTTCAGATGTTATATGCAAAAAGAGATAGCATGTTAACCACTTTATTGTTTTTAAAACATTTTACAAAATTTCCTATTTTTTTTTGTTCTTTATCAGGCCATCTGACAATGAAATATGTGTTTGCATTGATATTCTAGGTTAATACGAAAAAATTTATCCATAAGAAGATATGATACACATGCAAACGACGATTAAACAAAAATTTATAGTAGTCTGCACTTTCTGCAAACTAAAAACCATAAGGAAAAAAAGACATCCAATTAACAATGGAAAGTTATTTAAAATATGAGAATTTTGAAAGTCTTGCAACATAAAATATACAAGACAATATACTAAGAATAGATAAGGTTACATATCTTTAGAGGAAAAAAGGGGTGCACTTGCAAAAGTGCTTAACATACTATTTTGTATTAGACCAACATCAGTTAGCTCGTAAGATTAATTATTCATGCCGGGCAGATCTGTGCAAAAATAAGGACAAGTATAAGTGATAAATTGATCGACAATAAAGTATTTTTGGTATCGTTTTTTAAAGAGCCATTTGTAAAAGATATAAATAATTATTAAAAAGGGTGGAAGGACATTTTATTTGTTTGGTTGCATTTAGTTGCATATATGCATATTAAAAATAACAAAAATCCAAGTTTAGAAAAAAATACGATAAATAACTTTAAACTTCACATCAAGTTTTAGCCCTTTCTAGCATACAGGATGAAAATAAACATCAAAATGCATTATGAACATGGAAATATCATATTTGACAGACTCAAAATCTATTTGCAACCCCTGGAAATACGACATAAAAAAACCCTTGGATATAGAGAAAAAAAATGAGGCATATTTTACAAAAAAAAAATACAAAATACTTTTTTTTTTGCATTTTAAGTT
>JAQFYM010003097.1:0-19994 GCA_034694785.1 Agrenia bidenticulata | reverse complement strand
ATTGTAATTCAAATGCTTCCAAAAATTTTTTATACAAAATGCTGTTGTCAAAATATTACAGAATCTCATATTCAAAAACATATGTAACTGCGTAACATAACTAAATTTTTTATATAATTATTTTTTACGCATAACCTTTCTCTTTTATGCAAGACAAAAACTTATATACAGAACAAACTGCTACAGACTTATATCAAACATAAAAGGTTTATTTTAGTTTGACAGTGTATATAACTTTTTTGAACATTCGGGGTTAATTTTTCGCCTTTATAAGTATTTAAGCTTTTAGATGACGGTTTTATAGAGTTTTTTGTACCAGCACGTATATACTTGATATGCATCTATAGGGTTTTACAAAAACGAAAAGATTTTTGCATTTTACAAAACATATTTGGTGTAAAGATAAATTATATGGAATACATTCACGGTTACAGAATACGTGCTGGTGTAGCCTAAAGCACACATCAGCATACAATTATTTTGCTTTACATCTGAATTTCTCCGTCTGTGAAAAATACAAGAACAAAAATCTTCGTTTTAGAGACAAATATAGGTGACAAAATTTGTATATGAATATTTATTGCATATCAAAAGCGTTTTAAATGTCAACAAAAAATTTTCTACGTAACATTTTTTGTCTTCTACGTATAAAAACTCGGTTTCGCAAGCTATATAATTTTTTGCATAATTTATTACCCAAAAGTGTTTTTTTTTTGGTATAGACATTTATCATTTGTAGTACTTGTAAAAGACAACAATAATATTTAAAATCGTCTGTATTAGTTTATTTAGTTCTACATTTGTCAAAAGCACGAAAAAACCAAACAACGATAAAAAAAAACTCTACAATAAAAATACAAAATACATAACGTGCTTTATTTTTTTATTGTTAAATCCTTAACTGCTGGCGTAATAAAAACGTTGATACACGTAAAATGAAAGTTTTAATTTGTTGCATTTTAAACATTTTTTACTTGATTTTTGCTGTTTTTTAAATTTTTCATTTTTTTCAAAAATTAAAAGTTGTGAAAAAATTATCTAATGGTATTAAAAAAAAAAATATACATATGCGTGCAAAATTTCACGAATATATATTTTTTCTGCTTTTTGAATCTTTTTTCGATGCATTATGTTTATAAAATTTTTGTTATTTTTCTACGAGTATCAACGTAAAATCTAGATTTTAAAAACTAAATTAAAAAATACGCCAGCAGTTAAGCATTTTTGCTTGTTTTCTACCATCTACCAAAAAATATACATTACAATGTATTAGCAAAACAAATTATTACTAGGGGGATTCATCGACAGCATTTCTACTAATTTGCAGTAAAATATAACAATTGGAAGACTTTTTTGGTACTTTTAACCGCCCAAATGCACCTCAATTATGCTTTATTTCTATTACAATATTTTGCAAAAAAACAAAAACGGTACCAAAGCTACCTGTTTATGCATTTGCACATTTTCCATCGCAAATAAATGGTTTTTATGCTTAATTTTTATGCTTTTTATCAATAAAGTAACGAAATTAAAAAATGCAGTTTTTTGCAGTACAATAGGTTAAACGCAGTTTTATTGCAGCACTTTTCTGCATTCTTGGTCCCCTTTATTATTATTATTATTAAAAAGGTTCTTGTTTTTTTAATTTCACAAATTTAATATAGTCAAGCATGCAAAATCTACTCTAAAATAAAGCAAATTTTGCGTTTTAAACAGTATATCAAATTAAATGCAATTTTAATGCTAATTATCTTTTAGGAATTCAAGACGATATTAAAAAATTTCAAAATTGACAAATCCACATATAGAAATGAGATTTATTTAACAAAAAAACGTTTTTTTACGTTTGATAAAAATAATTTTTTTTGGGTTCTTTTATTTTTTTTAAAAATAGATGCTTTTGAAAATATATGAAAAGCAATATCTACAATAAGTCAGTCAATATACTTACAAATTTCTAGTCAAATTTTTTTGGTAGAAATATTTTTTCTTACATGAAAATTTGTCGCCTTAAACATATTTGATTTGCAAAACAACAACTATTATTGTCTTAAAAACAATCAAGATAATAATTAATTTTTTAGTCATAGTTGCAGCAAAAAAAAAAAACTTTTTTTTTTATGATATTAATACCGAAAATATTTTATTGCTTCTTACCGTCTTTTTCGCCTAGATATTACTCTATGTTTTTATATAACAGCTAAAGAAAAGGAACAGTTCTGGATTAGTATTTTTGTGTATAAATAACGTGTTTTCTAGAAAAAAAAAATAATGAGGAAAGACTATTTTTTCACGCGTATTTTTCTATGAAATCATTCTAAAAATATTGTTTTTGTGATAAATTTGAATAAGCAGGTCTGCATTAGCCCATAGATACCTGACCCGAATCGGTTGGCCCGCCCGCGGGCTGGGTTTAGGCAGGTAGAGAAAAATTTTTTATACTTTGGGTATTTTTTTTTTGCTATTTACCCACAATTTTTTTTTTTTGAAATCATAAAAAAAAATATAATTTTACTTAAAAACACGTATTTGAATTTTACACATAAAGTGTAAATTCCGGTAAAAAATGACAAGTGTACCTTTAAAAAAGTAAAAAACGAAAGTTTCTGTATGTAAATTATAAATTACATGCAGCTTGTAAATATGTTTTTTGCTTTTTAACAAAAGTAAAATGGCGCCAAATAAAAAGAAACGAAAGGCATCAAATGCACGTTTTTACATCTAAAAATGTTTTTTATATATTTTAAAAAATACGAAATCGCAAAAGTAGTAATTTACTGATACTTAAAAACTAAAACTTCTTTTCTTTTTCCAAAAAGCATTCTTTTGTTTAGTGGCGCAAAAGACAAACGCTTATATGTAAATACTACAATTTTTCTGGTTATATAAAAAGGCCATATTAAACGCAACTTTATGTCAATATGGATGGCTAGTGAATCAAAATATATATTTTTTGGTTTTACAAATGTTTCTATGTTATATTTACATGTTGTGCCTTTTAAGCGCGTGCCCATGTATATTCTTATACTCCTAACTGTTATACGAGTCATGATTTCCAACTTGTATTTTTTAAATCCACCAAGTTTTAACCTAATATAAAAAAAACTGTTCCGCTATATTCGGTGTTTTGCATAAAATTGTTTTATTAAAGTTGAAAAATCTTTATAAATGCGTCTTTATTATAATTAATATTTGCAATTATTTTTTATTGATAAAGTGTTTTATTTTAAAGTTTAAAAAAGGCCAAAAACTTTTTATATACAATATTATACTTTTTCTGTATTTTTTATACTTAGGTAAATAGTTTTTTGTGGTATGCTTGTTACAAGCTATATATAGACAAAAAAATTATCACACATTCTAGTGCTAAAAATTCAGTAAAACTAACATTGTACTAACGTTTATTTTATCAAATAGACAGAAATAATTACGTTTTGATCTGTAAAAACATATTTATATGTTGTTTAATGCATAAGTATTGACATACATCAATACGCAAACCTTTTTGATAGATAACTAAAATATTACTTTTTATGTAAAAATTAAGGTTCGTTACGTGTTTAAGTGTATTTTGTTTTTATTTACCTTTCAATATATATATGTCGTTCGGAATTTTCATAAACTAGAATGATTTTTTTAGCTGATTTACAGCTTGTTACTTTAAAACCTAAAAAATCTTTTTTAAAAAATAAAGTTTTTTTTATATATATATTTTACATAATACTATCATATTTTGTACAAAAGTTGTAAGTAACCCTATTAATACCTAACTAAAAACATGTTAATTTGTTTTTTTTTGCGTAAATCAACTTATAATTTGAAGGTTTTTTTACCAATAAATTTGGCTAAAAAGTGAATTAAAATACATTAAAATATTTTCGGATATGTGCGGACCGAGCCGGGTCGGGAACACTTTTATTTTCAAGATGTAAAAACGGGCCGGGCCGGTCATATTCAGACCTCTAATTTAAAATCACATTAAGATACAGCTGTAATGTATATTTAACATAAAGAACAAAAAAATATCTATTTTTTATGTGATTGACTTCCTGTGTATAAATTTTACTACTCGTAAATAATAATAAAGTTAGCATGTTTATTTATAAGAAAGAAATTAAATTTGTTGAATTTAAAATTCAAAAAATTAAAAAAGTAGTAATTTCAAAATGTGAAGATTAAAAGTAACATACTGTACCAATTTTATGATTATTGTTTTTTTCAAAAAAGTACGCGGTTATAAAAAACACTTTTGTGTATTAGCATAATTACATTATTATTTCTTACCGTAGTTGTTATTGTATTTTTATAGCATGTCAAGCCTATGTGCACTTCTATGCTGTTATTTTGCATGAGGGAACGTTTGTAAACGACAACTTGCAATAAAGTGTAGTTTGTATATCTTAATAGTTTATAATGTTAACTTTAAAGTATATTTAGTTATGTTGAAATGATTAACAATGAACACTAAACGAACATTTTTGTACAAACCTACAAAAAATAAAAAGTTTTACACATATCTTGATTGAACTCATAACAAAAAACACCTTTTTGTATAGTAAACAAGTTCTTGGCTACGCATAAACCTTTTTTTATAACCCTTGTTATATTTGTTAACTTTAAATAATCTATCGTTTCATAATTGTAAATGACAAACAGATGACCCAATTTGCATCAATAAACATATTAAGCTGTGTATTTTTTTATTTATATTAGACTTTTTAAATCAAAACTTAAGAAAAGAATTTGACCGTAATAATGCCGCAAAACTGTAAAATCGAATTTTAAAAAGTCAAAAATGTTTGTTTTACACTTTTTGCAAGGAAAATTTGTTTAAGAATCATAATCATATAGACTGTATAAAAAATAATACTTAGAATGAAATATATTTGCTTAAGATTGGTGTAAATTGCGTGTAAATGCGTCTTGTGTTCCAGAGAAAAAGAAAACACGTTTTGATGTTTTAGATATATTTTTTGGGTATATTTTTTATGCAAAGAATACATTTTAAACTTGAATTTATTTGATGGGGTTATCTATAACAAAGAACATACACGCCCACGCAGTTCTGGTTTTTTACTCTGCATTTTAACTATAGATATTTCTTCATACTGCTGTGCAGGGGTGAATTCCTAGTTTTTTTTTTCTAGAGGGGGGGTGAGTAAAAAAAATACTAAAAATTTTTTAACGGGCGTAGTCTTTATAATTTAAAAAAATACGTTTAATTACAAAAATTTCTTGGTGTAAGTATATGCTTTTTTTTTAAATCCAAAATAAAAATTTATAAGTTATTTTTTTATAACAATAAATGTCCCAAAAAACCACCTAGTAAACGCTCAAAGCTGCCTGTAAAAAGCGTCAACTTCAGTTTAAACGTTTTTGGTAAGGCGTTTAGTATATTTAAAAAATTTTGCCTTGTAAAGATCGAAAGATACTGACATTTCCTTCTTGAAAATAGTTTGGCTGTGGCGGTATTGCAACGGTAGCAGCAACCAGCCAAGTTATTGACGCAGTATGGCATGTTGATGCCTGTGTCAATACTATGTACTGTTGTTAATATATATCTTATTGACAATTTATTAATATTCGATAACAATTGTACAGCCTAATTTATATGATATGCTTAAAAAAAGGACATAAACTCCAGTTTGTAAACTCAAACCCATACGGTCGCAGCAAAGCAAAAGTGTAAGATTAGCCTGCGTCTTTTTATTGTTAAGTCGTCAGCAACAGACGTGAAATCAGCGCCGCGGGCATACCACTATGCTTAAAGTATAAAGTCCCACTAAAGTATGCAGGTGGTAATGCCATGATGACTTCCCAATATTAAATATGTATTTTAAGGATATTTAATCTGTGTTGAACATCTTTTAAAAAATAAACTTAAATGACATAATAATAATTTATAAGAAGTATCAAAAAAAAATATTTAAAAAAAAAGTTATGAATCGCACATCCATAGATTAATTAACTTTTTTTGCGTTATGATAGCCTCATATAAGCACAAAAAAAAAACTGCGGTAGATAATCAGAAGTGATTCTTGCATATTTAAACTAAAAAAAAATGCAAAACCATAATATTATGAATAGCACGTGAGATCAAGTAACAATAAAAATCATAAAATCTAGTGCAAAAGTACTTATTTGAACTCGTTAAATACACGGTGAACTGTGTTTTTTTGATTACTACTTTAAGGTTAAACAGAGAAATGCGGTATACCAAACAGATAACTCTACACAACGGTCTAACAAAAACCATGAGCCTCTATCCTATGATCTCGCGCTTTTATCACTTTTGCGAGGCTGTAGACAAACCTTTTTGACGCATAAAATATGGCGTAGTAAAACTCGTCACGCCAAAAACTTGTGGCAGTTTTGTTTACACTGTTAAGAAAAGCAAAACAAAACATTGCGTAAACGGTGCTTTTCCTTTCCAAAAATACTAGAAAATGCCAAGATAAAAACGTTTTTTTTTTGTTAACTTTCTCGGCTTTTCTAACCTACCTGAACCAGTACCTACGCCTTTTCCTCATCCTTATCCTTTTCATTATATGTTGACAACCTGTATTTATATACTTTTTTGGTTTGAAATTTTTTTTGCGTTGTGTATTGTGTGTTGTTTTTCTTTGTTTGCTTTGCATAGCATTTGTCTCTAAATTCAAGTTTTAGCGCCAATCCTATAGAACCAAGACAAAAACAGCTTAGAACCGGTCAAACGAGACTTTCACTACAGACAGAACGAATTGATCTTGCATGCGCACCTTTCAAGGCCCTTGATCCTTGAACGAACATAAAGCGCGCAATGAGTGTAAGAAGAAAACAGACGCCTTGCGCGGGTTTTCGTATAGTTCATGGCCGTTTAGTTACGTATTATACAATTAAGCAGTGGGTTTTTAAAGTAAGTTTTCTGAAATTACTAAATAGATAGAAATTGTAAGCAAAAATAGTTATATCGGAATTGTAGTATACATTTGTTTTTTGTTTTTTTATGCCTGTAGTTGTTTAAAAAAAATAAGTACGTTTTTTATAAAAAGAAACAGACTAACAGTTAATAGAATATGTAGGTACTGAACTATTACTGTTATACTTAACGAGTACATTTCAATTCCAATACCGACATTATGATTCGCATTTGTCGTAGAATATGCTGCAAAGATCGGATTTTTATAACATAATATATTTAAGTTGATAAAAAAATTTTATTGACTAAATAAGCATTGCAAAGTTCAGATACGTATAAACTAAAAAGTAAAAATTGGTTGTAAAAAAACTCGGCAACTACATATATTTATATGCTAAATTGCATTTTTAATGCAATTTCTTATATGAATTTTGTAAAAGAACTGTATAAAGCATTAAATGAGCAAAGTGTTCAAGATGAAAGTGCACACTAGACTTACGCCATACATTTTCATGCAAAAAAACAAGAAAAAATAATTTCTGCTATTATTATGCCATACTATTAGTTAAATTTGTCGTTTGTTAAGTTTTACTTATCAGGCATTATTTCAGCAGCTATTTTGATATACTTTATCATAAGAATGTTGATTTTATGAGCTTACCTAAGGCAAATGCATTTAAAAGTAGAATACAACCTAAAAAGCAATTGTATAGTCGTTACATAAACAATATATTGTAGTAAGATCGCGATAATGGAAACAGTGATTGAGAAGGTTTACACGTTCATTAAAGTTGTATTTTTCTTTATAACGGTCAATATTATGTGTTTTTTAAATTCAGGACTTTCTGATCGCGGCGATACGTCTCATCAGTGTAAACAACAATATAAAATATTGATATGAAGACAAGCTTATATAGACTCTATTAATAAGTCATTTTTAACTTCATGTAGAAATTCTTACTTAAATTGTGTCCTTGTTACTAAACATGAGACCCCTGCTATTAAGTTATGCACAAATCAGTAAAAAATAAATGCCAAAAGTTTAACTGTAAGGGTATTACGCGATTTTGATTTTTTTTAGTAGTTTGATTGATCCAATCATGTTACAGTAATAAAAAGCCTTTTTTTTTTGTTTTTAATTATTGATTGTTAAAAAAACAATATACAAGAGATAAATATTTTTTTTCTTAGAATCCAAACTCCCATTATACTGTTAAAAAAAGCCGAAGGAAACAACCAACACCCGCGGAGTTTACCCTACCCCGGAGAACCAACCTCTGCTTATGTGCACACATTTTTATTTATTTCTAGTTACGAAAAAAAAAGAAACACTGCACTTTGCTGCTGTTTTTGTAAAAAAAAAATAGCTGACATCCTAAATGTTTTGCATTATATACTGTTATGTACACACAGGTTATATGTGTTTTATAAAAATAACAACGAATAACACATGGCTATTGTCTACCGAAACTATACGGAAATATGCATTCTTTGAAGAATTATACAACAAAAAAAAAACAGAGAGGATTTTTTATACGCGAAAAACAACTTAAACTTTTTATAGTTATAAGGTAAAAATTTTTTATATTAATAAATCGATATTATTAAACGCAAGGGTTATTGCTATGCGCAGTAATACGATCACTACACACCTGTCTATATTTGGTTTTTTCCTTATAAAACCGAGATAAGATTTTTAAAGAGAATCACTACTAGCAACTATTGCAAAACACCTATTTTTGTTTTTAAAGCATTTTATAATTTATACTATGTCTTAAAATAATAACCTTACCTATAAAAAATGGTGTTTTATACGCATAATTTTTTTTTCTATTTTTTTTTTCTTTAACTGTAATTTTCCAAGGTGTTATTTTTTACACATATAATTAATTATATAGTTTCTAAAATTCTATTGAAAAATATAAAGTTTGAGTCATTACGTATATCTCCGCTGTATAAGCACAATTTTGCCAAAAAAGACTTCACAATAAACAATTTAGGACTTGTAAAGCAATGCTGTTCATATTTACTTTGTATTAAAGAACAATTTCCCGCAAAAAAAAAAAGTTGAGTACTGGTTTTTTTTGACACATCGGGCGGTACTAATATGTTAATATCTGAGTGTCGAGAATACAAAAAATAACGTATAAAAAGATAAACTAAAAAAAGTAATTGAATTTATTCAACAAGTGTTTTTTTGTGTTTAGGCCGTCTGGAAAAAATGCTGTCGGCGATACGCGCTATGTATCAACCTATAAGCCTATATATTTTTTTGTTCATTAAAAGCATTAATAGCCATATCCAATTTTAAAAAAATAAAAAAAAAGAATATTTTTTATATTAAAAACAGTTTTTACTTGTATCTGGCCTTTCATGTTTCATTGCTTTTTTTATGTAATATAACATTAAATGCCTATGCTTGTATATACAAGAACAAAAACTGTATAAAAATAAACGTTTTGACATACGCAATAGATTTTGCATACAGCAAATTGATTATATTAAAATTTAGATTATATATATAATAAAAAATTCAACTGCAAGTATTTTCTGTTTGGATTTTATATAAAACGTACCAATTTATGATATTTTGTTAATTACAAAAACAACCACGCGTTCTCTTTTTTGTATGGCAATTTCAGTTTCAAGGGGTTTTTTTAAGTGTAAATTATTACGCTCAGTGCGGGTTACAATTATCGTACATAAAAACAATTAAATTCAAAAAAAAACCTTTGTTTTTTTATTGCAAAGCGCCCGTAAACATAAGTTTTTTTGGTAGCTTTGTCACAATGTTAATAGTAAAAATATGGTTTTATAGTTTCGATTTTTTTTTGTCTGATTTTTACAA
This sequence comes from Agrenia bidenticulata, assembly GCA_034694785.1. Classification (NCBI taxonomy): domain Eukaryota; kingdom Metazoa; phylum Arthropoda; class Collembola; order Entomobryomorpha; family Isotomidae; genus Agrenia; species Agrenia bidenticulata. Next base: position 10,248 of record JAQFYM010003097.1, on the reverse strand, counting down.
CTAAACTGATCACCCAGCAGAAATTAAATCGCTGTAAAAAATTAACGGTATCGTCGTACGGAAAGATTAATTATATCTTTTTTAAGCCTTTTACTAAAACCTTAATAATTTTTTTGTGATAAATAACATTATAAGCTACAAGTATTGCAATGTTGTTACTAAATTTTAGTTATAAAACAAGGAAAACTTATGCGAATTGTTTAGAAACATTAATGAAAATAGATTATATAATTTTTTTTTTGCCTGCTTAAAAAAAGCCTAAAAATGTGATTGTCTTCTATTTTTTAAGCCACAGCTACACAAGACAAATACCGTAGAATCAATTTAAATCTTGTTTAAGTTAAAAAATTATTGAAAAAAAAACATATTGAATGGTAAGTTTATGTAGCCATAAATATGTGTCTTTATTTGTTAAAGAAATATTAGAAAAAAAAGTCTAATTTTTTTTTGCTTTTTTCCTTGTATAAATTTTTAAAACCCATTTTTAGCGTCATCTAGGTAACATTAATGCTATCAAAACTCTGTGTATCTTACTGCCTCAATGTAATAATTGCTCTTTATTCATACTTCAAAGTCTCTGATGATCTGTTGTTTCTACAGGCAATGAATTAGAATTAAAATTAAAATCACTATACTTAAATTTTTGTTTGTCAAAAAAAACCACAGATTATGATTGTCTTTCTCTATGTCCCACTATGTAAAAAAAAATTTTTTACTTACTGATAGACATACAAAACTACAAAAAAAACTTGTAGTTTGTGAAATTTATGCTATTACTTGCAGTTTTATTTAAATAGCACAACGAAAGTTTATAGCGTATTTTTATACATTTATGAAAAAGCTTTTAATTCCTTAATCATATAAATAATTTTTCTTTTTGTCGATAAGAAACATATGAAAAAAAGACAACTAAATATAAATTATAAATTTAAGCTATACGTACGCAGAAGTCTAATGCAAAAATATATTTACGCATTTCATTTTACAAAAAATATGGGTTAACATAAGAAGTTTTGTAATCTGTTGTATCTTGCTCACATCTTCGGCTTATATTTAACAATGACGTTTTTTTTCTTGTGTTTATACAGAAAAAAAATACGCGTAAACTTCTTACTAGCATTTAATCTTGTTTGCATATAGCAGTTTTTTTACGTAAATTTTTAAAATGGCTTCCGATGACAATATCAGTCATTTTGTAGCAGAAAAAAATAAGACCAATGGAGTAAACATAAACGATGAATATTTTTATTTGTGTTTTAGTATGGAAAAGATGGAAAAATTTAAAAACAGTCTAGTTTTCATTTTTAGGAATAGTTTTTGATTTTAAAAACTACTGTAAATAAGACAATGACTTAAATGATACTTCTGAATGTTTAGAAAGTAGTTATACAACATTGTGTTGTATTACGGCGCAAAAAAAAGCTTTGTGAATCAAATTTTATTTGTCTAGATACTTTTATATCCAAAAAAATATTGACTTAAAAAAATAAAAAAATATTAATGCATTGTTGTTATTTGAAAGTTACACTAAACTGTACGTTTTTTTCTTTTTTTTGACACCGTTGCTAATAGATTTTGCGATCAAATGCTTTGATTAAGTATGTTGAGCTAACATTTAATTTGTCAACTGTACTTTTCTGATTGATTAAAATGCGTTTAATATATTAAAGCTGGAAATAAAATCGAGATTTACACATAGTTTTACAACAACAGAAATGCATTTAAACATTGTTAGAAAATAAGATTTTAATGTGATAAACCTGTATCATGTCAAATTTACATATTTTAATTCTTATAAGTGTATTTATCATCCTGTAAAATAACGAAAACCTTTGGTTTTTACTAAAACAAATAATACGATTTATAAAACAGTATAGTTTATGCAGATAAAACCGCTCCTTAAAATATTTTGAACTTTTACTCGTTTAATTACAACAAAAATACTTATGTAAAAGAGTGATGTTTTACATTAAAAGGATAGAAGTTTCTTATTGCAACAAATAACTTGCATATAAAAAAAGCCTATGTATGCATAACAGGCTGATGCTTAGCAATCTGCATTTTTTTGCTATAAAAACAAAAAGGGCGTGTCGTTTTTGCATAAAAGTTCTTAAAATTATAATTTTGGCAAATTTTTGTCTTTTGTTTACATTTCTATTCGTTTTTTCTATCGTTGCTACGTATAAAAAAGTAATTTATTTGAAAGCAACAAAATTTTGACATAAGCAAAAGAACAGTAGTTTTTTTGGGAACTTTTTTTATTTAAAAACGTTTTTTACGTGCAAAAGACAAGGTTTAAGCATGATTTGAATACTTTACTCTTTTTAAATATAGTAGAAAAAATGAACAAAAATTTTAATATTAAGAGTATAATTTTTTCTTAAATAATTTTCCTGTGCTAATTTTCCTTGATAAAACAAGATGAATGAGTAATTTTGCACCCACAAAAATTTAGCGTTTGTTAATTTCACGTCAAAGGTGTTTATTTTTACCTAATTTTCATGTTTAATATTAATTATTAATGAATAATTAATAAAATACAGCAGCAGCACATGAAATGTAATATGTAGGGTGACGTCTGTATAAAAATGGCTGTTTTGCATTGCTGTCGTCTTTTATGGTTTCTCGTGGGACTGGTTCTGCCTTATGGTATTCTTTTTTTTTATAGTAAACATAGTTTTACAACAATTAAAAAATCTAACTGAATAATTAAACGCATCAGGTAGAAAATCTATTGCTTTTTCATGCTTTTTTACAATTAGTTATAAGTGCAAGCAAATATTATTTTTCAGTGTATTGGCAATTTGTTACTATTTAATTTTCATAAGATTTGTAATGGTAGCTTTTTAGAATTTCGTTATTTATTATTTCATATGCTAAGAAAATCGAATATTGTAGTTTAAAATATGTTTGAACTAAGTATTTGTAATTCTATGTATTTAAAATTCTTGCTTGTAGGAATTACCGTGCATTTAGATTAATAATATTTGCACTCTTATTTTAGGATGTTAAGTTACTAAAAAAAAAAATCACGGTAGTTTTGAATAGTAAGAGTTGCACATATGCACAATTAAAATACTCGAAATTACAAATAGTAATAATTCTGATTATTAAGAATTATAAATTACAGAAATTAACAAGGTAAAAAGCCATAAAAACAATGTTACAAATTTTTTAAAAGAAGTATACGAAGAATTAAGCCGTGGTTTTTTTTTCAAAAAAAACTGGTTTGCAAATAGTTAAAAAAAAACGGTTTTAAATATATCTGAAAAAAACCGATTTTTTTTTATTGTGATTCTTATAAAATTAAAAACAGTTTTACAAAAAACTCTTTGTAATTTTACAAAGATTTTTTTTTCCTGGCGAAATTATTATGCTAAAAACTGATTTTTTAGCCATGTAATTTGAAATTTAAAAAACTGTTTAGTTTTTTAGCCCTGAAAAGAGGGTCTAAAAATAAACATCTCTAAACAAATTTATTTTTTTGCATATATAAGGTCATAAAAAGAGGTAATACTATGACCGGAACAAAATAAAATTTTGCGGCAGTCAAATGAGAAACATCAAAATATGCAAACAAAAAGCGCAAAGGCATTACAGCAGATTTCGTAAAAAACACAGACCGAAAGAAATGCCAGAGCTTGGAAAAACATAAAAATGTCTTTTTATATTATCGATAAAAAAGCAGATACCATTTTTTGTCTAAATATTTCTTAAATCTGTTGATTTCATATTTTTATATTCACTTATAGATATAAAATACACGTAAATAGATTTCTTATAATGAGCAAAAAAAAATATTAAGGTTTCTAACTTAACGCAAAGATTATAGACGTTCTTATTGGTTTATAATATTTTTTTGTGCGTTTAAAACGTAAAATATATTTAGCAAAAAAAAACTGTTTTTTTTAAATGTCAAAAACTCACTCAAAAACGCTGCTTTTTTTTTATTTAATAAAAAAAGCGGGTGTTTTTTTAACAAAAATAACACGGGTGTTTTTTACAAAAAAAAAACTGTTATAAATAAACCGTTTTTTCGGAAAAAATTATAAAAAATCGAAAAACAAAAAAAAAAATAGTTTATGAAAAAACAGTTTATAAATTAGTCAAAAAATAACACCCTTAGAAAAAAACGTGAAATCAAATGCCCAGTCTTTTGAATATAACTAATTCTGATATACGTTATATCATTAAGCAGAATGTAGAGTAGATAGTTATCATTAATACATAAAATTCAGCCATTTAGATTAGCAAACTTATGGAATTCGCAAAGTATAAATCCCAAAAATTTGTAATTTTACATTTTCGATCTTTGACTGCCTTTTCGCACTAGAAATATCAACGCAATATAAAATACCACTATCATTTATTATTTAAACCTTCCAGCAATTTTTTTTGTCTTTTAGAATTTACACAAACTCATTTATTATTAGCTTTTGAAAAGCTTTGATTTTGCAAAAAATAAGAAAATAAAAAATAAAAATAAAAAATGTAGTTCCTAATAACCAAAAATACCGTTACAGACTTGGTTGCATTTTAAAGTAACCGTGTAATGACCTTACCCGATTCGGTCTCAATATTATAAGTGGAATACGCAAAAAACATTAGTCTTTACACTCCTATTACGTTTACGTAAGTTGAAGCTTGCAAACGTCCTATAAAATAGTTGGCACATACTGGATACAGTATAAAACATTTAAATACGTGTATTTATTTAGAAAAGTAGTTATATGTTTACCTTTTTGTTTCATTGTATAAATTCGTTAGCAACAAAGGAGAATTACTCGCGTTACTCACTGTTTACACTAGTTTTGGCGCAAAGGGATACTGTTTAAATTACTTGCCTCGATTGTCATGTTATAATCGCTTGGAAAACAAATAATTTTTTTTGGTAAACAAACATTATTTTTTATACCCATTGTCTAACGTGTAGTTGCATTTGATTATATAAAAATCTACTAATTTACACAATTATAAATAACTGCTAGTCTTATGAATAATTGCATAGTGTTCGCTTCTTACCAAAACACATGATAGATCATTAGACATCTTAAAGAGCAGAGGAAAAGACGACTCCTATGTAATATGTGTATCCCTGTATTTACAACTACTAAAGTTATTTTTAGCCTTTACATTTTATGTGTTTATTATTTTTCTTTACATAGATATATTATAAATAAATAATACTACATAAATAAAACCAGATATTTTTTTATTCTAAAATTTAAACTCCTGATTACAAAAAAGATTATCTTGCGAAAATATTATACACCCACGAAATTTTTTCCGCCATGCGAAAAAAGCAGTTAAAGCATATAGCCATAATTTAAAAAACAAAAAGGTTTTAAATTTATAATGTAAAGGTGATGCTTTGGATGCTTACATATAACGCTGATTTTTTTCAAAACTATTTTTATAAATTGCATAAATGGCGTCAATGCGAGTAAAATGTTAGTATGAACGATAATAAAAATAATATACCAATATATTAAGAAAATAACCTAAAAGGAAATAATGACAAAAAATGACATCAGGTGCGCAAAAATCAACGTAAACAGGACTGTTTTTTATTAGAACAGTAATGAGGATACATTAAAATAAAGAAGGAAATACGGGCAAGTTAATAAAAGGATTCAAGTCAATACAAGCCCGTGTGCAAGATCGTCGTAAACATAGCAAAAAAAGCCGTTGTTAGGTAACTAAAGCAAATTAAAATGCAAGTAATGAGAACTATAGCTCAAGAGAGATAGTCCGGGGGTTTTCGGGTAAGTAAAAGGTTCCCTCAATCTTATGAGAATATAATAACTAGTAACCCACATATAGCTACCTAACATGAAGCTTTATTAAATATAGTACAGCCGAAAAAAAATGTTGTACGTGACGGATAGGCTGCCTACCAAGGGCTTAATGAGATCGGGCTGCCACATTAAGTTTTAGACTACTTGCAAACTTACAATAACGTGTTGACGAAAGCGAATTAAGTGCGAGTAAGAGCACTGCAAGATATATAAAATAAAAGACGAAGAGTTTCCACACTTGAATTACTTGAATCTTTTCTTTACGAGTATTTCTTTTTCCTGCAGTATGAAACAGAAAGTTTTGAAAATGTTTTAATAACGTAATTAAATTTGAGTAAGTTTTATTCTGTTTTATTTTTTGTATTTTTTTATTTTTGCTTTTTTTATGGTTGGTTTTTATCATTAAAATTATATACTAAAATATAAGGGGGTTGTATGCTACTGTGGGGTTTTACAAAATAGTAATACTGTCCTTTATTAAACACGAATAAAAATAGAATGAGCGTGTCAGATCTTCGCCATATAAAAAACTTTTTTCTTTTCGCCACTGCGGTGTCTATTTAATTGATCTATCCAAGAAAAGCACTGTTTAAAATCTCATATATGTAGAAATGTAAGGATAAATGATTTTTTAGATGTATCGTCATAATGTATAGTATTTCTTCAAGCGAAAAGTAGACAAAAAAAGGCAAAGATTAAATGCTTTAATGACTATAGCGTTGACAAAAAAAAAGTACAAAAAAACAAATTGGGTTAAAAAGAATTTACTCCTAAAAACGCAAATAATATACAGTACTACCGTGTAGATGGCAGTAAGTGGACTAATCAAAATTCGGGGTATAAGAAGGCAGCGCCATTTTACTACTAATACACGATATAGACAACTTATATAGTTCTTTACTAAGAAATTGCTTTTTTACGAGTTATTGTTACTACATGCTTAGTGCTATTACATGAAAAATTTTAAAATGATTGCGTTGATTTAACAAATGATTTTTAGCGAATGGTTGCATGAAACTTACAGAAAACCTTTATAATTATGATATTACTATAAATAACTATTGACTTTATCTGTTTTTTATGTAAAATCGTATTCCTATGCTTTTTAATTCATCTGATTATGTCACTGCAAAAAAAAAAACGATGGTACACTAAAAACCAAGCAACTGTGTCTAACAAACTTCCATATACAGATAATCAATAAATACATTACAACAACAAATGCATGCAGGTGGGTTAAGTCAACGAAATAAAAGTGACATAAAGTAATAATTAAATACATTCTCTGCCAACAAACTTACATAATATATTTTTGTTAAATAAAATATTGTATAAAAAAAATGTCTTTTTGCTATATAGATATAGTTCGATGCATTTCCTGTATATTTAGTTTATCTTGTTTTATCTTTCATATTGGAATTTTCCCAAAAAGGCGAGATAATATGCAATTGTCATTGTTTTTAAAACGTACATATCTTAAGGCGTGTTGACTATTTTTTGTTTACAAATTGGAATGTTTCGGAGGCTAATTTTAGTTGATAGTAGCAAAACAGTTAAAAAAATTAAACCATTTTTATATTAATGTATATGAGACATTAAGATAATCCTAAGACGTAAAATTATTCTTTTAGAATATCAAAAATTATATATCTCGTTTTTTTTTGTTGCAGAGGATGCTGGATAACTCGCCCTGGGGCGGTTGTCCGAGTTCGTCCAGGAGGCATAAAAAACACCCGCCCCAGAGGCGAGTTTTTCATAAATTCAAAAAAAAGATTTTGTTAGATTGTTATTTATTCTAAAAGAAAAAAAGATTATATGCTATATTCGACACAAAATGATGTTTCTCTAAGTTCTATTAAGCTTTTGTTATAAAAACTTTTTCTTTTAGTTTTTCAAGATTTTTTTAAACAACCCCTATCCCTAACCGTAACCCTATTCCTATCCGGTATATTGACGACAGACGCACAATTTGTTCAATATATGTAGTGTTTTGACTTTTTTTTTTTGCTGCGCTTTCCTCTGCATTTTATTTGTGGTTTGCTTCTTTTACTCATGAATTACATTTTTTAAAAAAAAATAGACGTTTTTATCTTTGGATAAAAGACAGTTGAAAGTAAAATATAAATATAGGCAAGATAGACTTTTTTTTTGTGCGCAGAAACTATTTTAACAGTAATGATTATAGATTAATCGACTATTAACAGTTTATTGTATATCTTTTATTTGTATGTTCTTGTTTTTTACCTAAACCACAAATGCATACTTATTAAAAATTTAATAAAAAATGTATACAAATTTTTTTTTTATTTCGTTTCCTCGAATCACCCATTTTTACCAGAGTTGTTCGTTTTGTTTTTCGTTTTTTTCTAAAAACTCAGCCCCGGGGCGAGTTGTCTTTTATGCCTCAAGGGCGAGCTAATGGACAACTCGCCACAGGGCGAGTTCTCACCCGCCCATTATTACAATCTTTTAGACGTAGATTTATTGTTGAAGAATATAAAAAATTAAATATATGTGTTTTTTTTTTTGTTTCAGACATTATTGAATAGCTGACATTTTCAAGGACTGCCATCTTTACCGGTTGTCTGTATGCACGTTATTGTGTAAGAAGTGACAACTTATTGCAAAAGCAAGACAAAACTGTATTTTAGCACCTCCTTTAATTTATGGCTGAAATTTGCATATAAGACAAGTTCTAGAATAATAAAACGCAATAATAATAAAATTGATGTAAAAAAGAGCGGATATCCACAAAATACAAAAACCTATCACTAACCGAAACATGCTTCGGTGCACGCCTACACGCAATAAACTACATATACTTTTATCTAACTAACCTTAGATCAAGTTGATCTAGTTTTTACTGACAAAAGATTAAACCAAATGGATTAATATGAAGTAATAGATGTTAAAAATGTTTTATAAGACTGACAAACGCTAGATATTTCTAGTTTGATTATATATTATGTAGTTCCTCTATGCACATGCGAGCAAACTTCTGTTCAACCCCTAAAAAACGGGCCGACTAAACTTCATTTTTGCCAAAGGCAGACACGCAAATCTATACTGTTAACGTAAGTGTGTCCCCCTTATAATTATATTTTTACGCAACACTGTTATATCATACAGATATAAATCTAAACAAATAATACGCGCTGACAAAATTGCAGATAAATGTGTTAATATACAGGTTTTTTTTTTCAAAAGCAATAAAAAAAACCAGCGACGTACTGCGTAAAAGATAAACTAAAACCGATAATTATGTTATACACTTCAGTACGTAATATTTTACTTATATTGTTACAAAATTTTTCCTTATACATAAAAGCAGCCATAAATGTGTTTTGCTATATATAAATAAAATACAAAAACACTTAACTAGCAATTTTATTGAGGTGTAAAGCTGTACTAAAAAAAGAAAAAACGTATTTCGGCTTTTTTGGCATTTTAGCTGTTTCATGAACCTCTTACAATATAACCCGATCCTAGAAACTACTCATATATTATACTTGTGACAATTAACATAACTATTTTTTGGCAAGCGCGAGTAGAGTTTAATCTTTGTATATTCGCGTCTAAAAATGTACATGGATGTTTATTTTTTTCCAATTTTTTTTAGTAGATATTTTATTTATTTTACTAAATAACAGCCGACAAATACACCCTAAAATAGTAAAAAATGTATTTATTGTTGTATGTTTACTACAGTGTTGCCAAAAAGGTGGATTATGTATCTTTGTATCTGTAAGTAGGTGGTTTTTTGTCACATATCGTATAAATAAAATTCTGATCGCTCTTATTACAGAAACGTCTTTGTCCGCTAAAATTAGCCACAAATTTTTCGTAGTTGGTTGAAATACAGATGGTATCGCATTAACTTTTACTTTGTATATAAATTTATTGTAACCGCTCGTTATCTAGTGATACAACAAAACGTCGATACTGTCGGATTAGCATTAAAAAAATCATCTAGGTAAAATGTTAACTAAATTTTTTGTCTTAGCCTCTTCAAATGGTAAATAACATATAGAAAAGGTATCTTCTAATATAATAAGTGTTATAGATGTTATACAAATATAGTTCTTTTTTAGTTAGCAAAACTGCAAAAATAGCTTTTGCTTACATGTAGAATCTAAAAAGTATATTTAAATTGCTATTTCACCGCGTTTAAAAGCTTTATGACTGGATGCAAAGGCAAAGTTGATTTTGCTGTTTTTTACAAGTAGGGATATTACTTGACCCGTGCCTCAATTATCCTTTCAAGCTCTTTTTTTTTTTATTTGCCAACTTTTTTTCTTTTAGTCGGGGAAATCTGGTTTACACAAAACTTGCCTTAGTGTGCAAAACATCTATGTGATGTAATCGGTATATAATCCTATTGGATATATTTATTCGAATGTTTACATAGTCTCCAAATCGGATAGATCTTTCGCCAATATTACATTTATCT
>JAQFYM010003096.1:0-20000 GCA_034694785.1 Agrenia bidenticulata | reverse complement strand
ATTAGTCGATAAAATCGGTTGCGGGGTTTAGGAGGAGATGCTGTACAAACGCCAAAAACTGCATAACATTAATATGACTACACAACGAAGGAAATTCATTAATCACCTGACTCCTACCTACTTGCCCTTTGACACTAAATTCCCTTCATAAGACCAAAACCTTTAGTTGAGTAGGTGCTGGCGTGATTTACTAACTAACCTCGTTATATTATTATTATGGATTATGTGTCATCATTTTAGCTAAATATGTAACTGCAACTGCAATTAACCTTTGGACAAGGGCTCGAAGTTCGGGTGTCAAATCTTTTTAATTTTAAAAATGTCGTTTGGAAATGCTCAAGGGTTTCCCCGATACTTTTGTAGAACCGCTTTGAAGCTGGGGGAACTATGGACGGTTTAATGACACAGGACATAAGAGCCTTTTTTGGCTGCATAAGAGACGTAATGACCTTTCATTAACATAACACACTTACTTGGGGCAATAAACTTTAATTACAAGTTTATGAGAGAAGAAGGCTATTATTACTCATCAAGGGGAAAGCACTTTATAATTCCTTTTGAGTGTGATTTAAAATAAAGAGGTTTTCTTGTGAAACTTGACTTGAACAGAGCGATGGATGCTAATTAAGAGAATTCTAGCAATTTATTAAATTGCATGCAAACTTGAGACTCGACTCCATCCATGAGCCGGTTATATTTTTTCCAACCGTCCCGTAATGACCATTTATTTAGTTATTCAGTCAGTCTGTCAGCATCGTCAGCCTCATTATTAATGATCTTTAGTGGACCAGCTTGTACTGTAAAATAAAAAATGCAATGGCTCTGAAAGTTACCTCAGGGTTGATACCGAAAGTTTCTCCAGTTCGGTCAGCCCACCAGACCATGAAGTATGAGAAGACGGCGATCCAGAGGATTGAGCCGAGGAACCCCCAAACGAAATATTTTTTCCCACGAGGTGTCCGCGTGTCAGGGAGGGTCATGTACAGAGCTATCATAATAGGGAAGAGTAGCACGTAACTTATTTGCTTCTTCCAGTTACTCTTCGGCCACGAAATGTCCAAGGGCTCATGGGCCTCCACCTCCATCTCGTCAAGGGCAGCCATTTCCTAGAAACATAAAAAAAACTCGTTAATCACAAGCCCCAATTTAAAAAATCCTTCGTTCGACCATTCATTGAGCTTGTCAGTCAATTCCCTCAATTGGAAATGCAGCCGTGATTTAATCAAATATATTTGTCCACGAGTGACCGATTTGCCCTTGGACCCTCAGTGGCCTTGCCAAGAACGAATCAGCTAATTCCCAACATTGAACGTGTTATATTTTGGATGAAAGAAGTTTCTGAAAATCAATCCTTAATCGATATAGACCGCAGCTCACGGAATAAAAAGGCAAGTGAAGGGATACGCCATTTATTCTGCATTTTCGGCTTGACAGCTCACTGATAAGAAGTTGTCAGCTTTCCTCTGCATAGGCATTGTATGCAAAATGTGAGCATGGACCCGTAGCACCCACAACCTATTAGCTATACAAACCTTTCTCGAGCAATAATTTATATTCATTTCCCAACATATCTGACCTCGGCCTATAATAATCCTTAAGTTCCAAGCAAATAAATCGTACCGGCGAAACTGTTGAAAATAATAAATCAACCTGACAAGATCGAAAAAAAGGAAGGAGGGAGCGTGCAAATCAAATCTCGCAAATTTCTTTCCCCAAAAGACACGTTCACTTTTCCCCTTGTGGTCTAATGCATAATCTTCATTATAAAAAACGATACAGACTTTCATAGAGGAAATTGCAAGAGCAATTTATAATTTTTTGGCAGCACACATGGCACATAGAGAGATTTTTTTTTTTTACATAACCCTATTAACCCTGTATATTCTAAAGGTAGGTAGAGGCAACATGATTTTAATTTAATGCAAACATGCGTCAATTTTATTTTATTTATCATAATTCACGAGATTTAGGGTAAAAAAACAAGGATTTAGCCACTAATCTTGTGGACAAGATAAGCCCACCTGACTTCACCGAAATATACCTCGTGTGTGCACTTAATTTAAAAAGCTCCTAGTTCCAAGTAAATCATATCATGTTACCCGACTTTCACCTATTTCCGTCAATAGTCTTGATGATGTAGGAGTAGACGGGCTATTATTGAACGATTTTAATTCAATATAATAAAATTACTTGGAATCGATACGACCCTGTTTGCAACAACGGAACAGCAGTGGATGCATTGATAGTTGAAATCCTAGTAGTTCAATACGAATTAGAATCTTGGAACTGTAACTAGCGATACTGAGTACTGCGATGCACAGCTCAGTACAAAACAGTATGATGCTCAATTACAAATTCCGACTATCCTATAATTACTGTCAATACTTGCATTATTTCTGCTTTTACTTGCCATGAGAAACTGGAGATTGTAAATCAATTTCAAATATTTAATTATGTACCGAAAATCCCCCTTTTCAAATTATAATAATAGCTTCCCCCATGTCTCAAACTGTTAATAAGGTAGAATGTAATTTACATTGTTTGGCCAAAATCCGTTTCGCAAACATCAAATTCGTCTACTCCGATTTCGATTTACAAAGGCCTGTAGTTGCAAATGTGAACGAGTCCAATGATTTTTGAAAAGATGATTCGCAAAAGTGAATGACAAATAACTTTCTCTATTGAAACGAGGAATTTAGTTGATTGTACAAATGCCGACTTGGACTTTGGACTGAACGATACTGTATTTTAAATTTAGAAAATGGATCAATATTTTTAATCAATTTTCATTCTATTGCGATATTAAATGTTACTGAATAAAGTCACAGTGAATAGGCAAGATCCATTTTTAGATAACTCGTGGTTGTAGATCGCTTATGGATTTCTGACGTCAAGCTACAAACATATTTTCGCTTTACAATAATCCATCGTGGAATCCACCCGCCCACTAGCCACTGGCTTAGAATTGTAAGCTCCAATAATTTATTCAAACTCGGAAACTACCAGAAACTAGTTTAAAGTAAATACAAATAACAAATACACACACAAATACTAAACAGGATTGACAGGGCTATTAAGAGTTATCGAGTGTATTTAAATTAATTCATGTTCTTCCTACGCTCCACCACACGTATTATTTGTTTGCATTCCTCCCTTTATCCTTCGTCCTTGGTGCAATTCAGACTCTCTTTTTTTTGTTTAAATTCGAAACTTCCAACTAGCTGTAATTATACAGTTCCCACAATAGCTTAAGTGAAATTAGAGGAACTCTAGACTCAGCAGGTAATTGTAACTCTGCCACTACGGCCACCCACCCGTAGTGCATAAGACTCCAGCCTATCTCTGCAAATTACAATCTGCCATTCATCTCCTTTCCTCCACAAAATTCTGCCAGTCTAAAATTTACAAACTATTCCCCACGGATGCTTTCTACAGTATAGGGAGTCAAGAGCATGTAGAGATATTCCAGAACACAGGAAATTTCCCATAATGAAATTTGAGTCTAGAAAGGGCAAAGGCTGTGCAATGGCTAGTTGGTGCCGGTGGGAGACCAGATAACCACAAGCCACTAGCCACCCTCACCAAAAAACCGACACCATGCCTGCACAATATTAATGCAACCATCACTCAGCCCAGAAAAGCACTGGACTAAGAGGCATCGGAATAAGTTAGGAGTGAACACAATATTGAATAGTTCCCTGTTTGTTCTGTTAAGTTGAGACCCCTAATGGCTCCTCTTGTGAAAGACATCTGACAAAAGCATTAAGGCGAATATTACAGCAAATAAAGGGCCCTTTCACCATTCACCGATCCAACAGTCTTCTCACTTCAAAAGAGCCATATCTATATTGGTTTGATATGAGGAACCGACTGAGCCAGACGGGCTTGAGAAATACGTTATAAAACCCACCTTCTTGCTTCTCAAAAGGTTTCAAACATATTATTATTAAGGCTTGAGAGACTAATCGACAATCGATATTCGATATCCTAACAGCTAGTTATATATGCGGGGTGAGTGCTGAAAAATGCAATTGTCATTTCTAATAAGAATCCGTAGCAGATTTTCAACCGATGGCCATGCAGAATCCATCCTGATTCTAGACTCCCTTATGATATTCTTAAAAAATCCATGGTTCGTTGTTTAAATATTTTATTGTAATGAGCGTGAAAAACTGTTCGCCAATGCCGCTTTTTTAAAGTTCAATAAGTTTTCAAACCAACATCTTCATAAAGTCACTACATACCTGAGCAGAAGGGGCCTCTCCGTTGATCTGTTCCTCGATGTCCGCATCGGTCATGGGGATATCTGATGGTTGAACAGAGGGGAGGACATTAGGTGGGACGGGTTTGGATCGACTGTTATTCGTCACAGTGGCATTCCCATCCGTCTTTGCAGCGTCGAGCAGTGCCTTTAATGACGCTATCGCATGAAGCTGAGTTGCCTTCTCGTCAACTCGACCTGAAATTAAAAGAAATAAATTCTCTGTAATCAATCTACATTAATGTTGACTATAAATCTCGGGGATGTAAAGTGTTAATTTTGTTCAATTTTTTATCTAGCTCTGCCGGCTCAATTATTTATTGCGTCAACAAGCTCCAGGAAAGTCACACACTCAGTCCCAAGAGTTTTAAAGTCGGCAAGTATTTAGAAAATCCTGGGGCTCCTGACTAATTAAAACTTATCAAATAAATTCCTACTCCCGTCAAGAAAGGCGGACTAGCCATGGCATGAGAGATTTCTAATACCAGAAACATGTTATTTACAAAAAGTTACAACTGTAGATACGTTAATGCGGGTAATGCACGGGGCTAGACAAGATCTCGTTGAGAAAGACTTGCTATTTTGGTACGAAGGAGTTGCAGAACAAAACCACTTAATTTTTCTAATAAACCGGGTGCACTAATACAACTAAGTAATATATAAGCCTTGAGAAAAGGGCAGACATGGCAACATACGTAGAAAAGAAGGCTTAAGCAATGATAAGACATTAAGATAGTAATCGCTTTATGACTTTTGCTTTTACCAAAGGTACACGGACTTATCAACATAAAATCCTTATGTCTACTACTAGCACCCTGTGCTAGCCTATATTACCCAACAGTGTAGTACACTATTGCAAGACGACCTAGTTCCATAACTCACAAAGTTTCTAACACACTAAGTACACCCCAGGGTCGGGAAGGGAACAGATCTATATGAAATAAAATGGAAGCTCGGAAATAATACCATATTTCAAATTTCAATGTCATCCAACCCGGTGGAAATGAGCTGATAAGAATATACACCAGATTCTTACGCTTCTATTACTCCCAGTATGTGATGGGAATTTTTATTGTCCGTATTATTCATCCGCGAATAGTATAGATTGGAATCTTTGAAACTTGGAGATTCTCTCAGGTCTACAATGGAATGACATAGGACATCGGAATGGCAAGATCCTTCAGGCCATTTCAAGAACATCCCAAAAGTCCTATAGGGTAAAAAAAGACAGCCTCTAGCATGAAGACGTGAAAATCCCGTTGATGATCAAGGCTCAAGCATAGATAATATAATATGTGCACATATTACAGCAACGAAGGCCACAATGATATGATGGAGCTCACAAGAGATGTCTTATTGGCTGAGGGAGTTCCGTATTTTTTTATTACAAGTCATCATAACATAATAGATCTTGGAGAAAGGGAAAATAGAGGGAAATCCAGTGAATCCACCCGGGCAATATGGGCTATTTAGATACCCTGAGAACCGAAATGGATCCTTCGCAACTACTGCTTACTGCGGACTAATACGTGCATAGTCCTACTGCACAATAAGCCATGATACACGTTAAGTGTGCATACAGATGAGCTTTTGTGGGGCTAAAAACCAGTGGCAATAATTTAGCAGAGTCCCTGAAGCAAAAGAGAGGAACTATCAGAGAGTATATAAGTTAGCCGCAATGCAGCTTTGCGGCTATCTTATCTATTTTATATCCTGTTTGCCCCCTGATGTACCATTGGCAACCAACGTGGACGTACATCATTTATGAAATGTTCACATGTACCTCCAACTACAACTGACTTGCGAATAGCTTGGAGCGTTTAGATGAACCCTTCGGATGTTGGCGTGGAGAAACTCCAGGGAAAGTTACCCGGTATCTGCTTTATACCGAAATGAACTAAATCGCTTAACTACTAATTGGAATCAAGTCCTGAGTTGTGACTTTTTAGGGCTTTTATCCACATTGGCATTTTGGCAAGGGGATTTTTTATGTGTTTTATGGATGATGCCCTTTTGATATTATGGACGTGAGGATTTCCATCGATTCTTCTACATGGCTTTACAAATTTCAAATGGCCCTTTTATCCTTCCTTGTGGAATGGGAGATGGAATGTAATTTTTGAATGGGCAGAAGCTATTTCAATCCATCCATTATGTTTGCTAATTCGAGTGGATGTTGCTGATAAAAAGAGAGGGTAATTTAATTTCGCTATTTGGGAATAAATCTTCCCTGCTTCTAAATGCAAACTGGTTGTATCTGTAATGTATCTTAAAGCTTATTTTAATATCCATTGAGGCTAAAAGGCCACGTAGTTTCCGAAAAAAATACAAATACTTATAGTATAACAGGATAAGCCTTGAGAATCTGCAATTAATTTAGCCCAGCCATTCTAAGCATATCTTAATGGTCGTAAAAGTAAATTTTTATGTGTCACGTTGTTAACTTATTTCCCATAGTGTGCAATGCTATACAGTGTTCGTGTTCAGTGAGCATTACCCCAGAATCGGACTAAGAGCTTATAAAACCGATGGATTTTTACATAATAAAGAATGCCCTGAACCAACACCATCATCAAGAGGTCGCCAATTATCCTAAATTATTATTTAGACTCGTCCGCTCTTGATTATTATGTTGCTCTCAAAACTATTGAATCTAAAGACTTCTTCAAATTTAAATGATATCTAGAGGGGATTACAATTTAATCGTCACGCTACCTATCATTCATTTTCCTTATTTGCTATGAACAGTCACTGACATAGTTTGAACTTGTAGTAGCCTTTGCAAGTAATTCATTCACACTCCTGGTATGAACCCGAGGGTCAGCAGTCGGCCATGACTTTTTGAATCGTGAATCATGATGTCTTAAAGGGAGTCGTAAAACGCACAGCAGGTTATGGACAGCAGTGCCCTTCATATCTCCATTTTGTGCATTTCAAAAGAAAGTCGAGGGCGAAGGGAATTTATTGGATTTCGTCTTGTACAAAAGGCTAGGAACACACAACGCCCACCGTAGCATAAACATTAATGCGTCCATGAAATTCCGAGCCCATCTCTCCCTATTTCATCTCACTTAGAATGGGCGTAGCCACCACCACTCTTCAAGAACTGCCCCTTCAATTACACGATTCAACATTCCTTCGATTTACCATCAAAGAGAGTGTGTGGGAGGGGATTCCTTGTATCAAAGGTTTTACTAGAGGTCAGAGGTTATCTTCCTACCACTACACTCATTTCCATATCAAATATTATCATCTCTGATACTACCACATGAGAAATCGTAGATGGTGCCATGCCATAGATGACTTGACAACGAGTAGTGTCTTCTTCAAGGCCCCAGATGTGCTCTTCTTGAATAAAGAGAAAGCTTAGAAGCCACTAGACCCAAGACGGAATGCTGTAGTCGAAACATCCAAGTTGACGCCACCGTGACCCAACTTGCTAATACTAATGGAATAAAATTTATCTCAAGTATTTTAGAAAATTCAGTTTTTATGGCACGAAATTTTTTTTTTTAAATCCATGTGAATGGTCAACTTTAAAAGGAAAGATTTGTAACGGTGCAGGGTCTATTAGACATTTAAGGGATAGCCTTCTTGGCAACTTGCCTATTCAATACGAAATCCCTCGTCAGCTTTCACTATCTCAAATTCAAGCCTCGACCACATGAGGACCGAGAGAGACCGAAATGTAGGAATCATAAAAGAAGTCCGTGAGTTATTTTGAATGCAAAAAAAATGCTACTTGGCTACTTGGTCCACACTTGTGTATCCATAAACAAGGAAAATAAAGCCTCACATGTTCAATTCTAGTCCTAGTGGATGGGGCTTTGCCAACTCCCAAACTTCTTACGTTCCAAAAGGACACCGACTCAAAGTTGCATGTGTATGTGTTTGTATTCATAAATAAATTTTTGAATTGAATCCACGTAAAAGCTTTTATAACTTTTATACAATTGACTAGTCGGTGGACACGGCATTTTACCCCTCAGATCATTTCTCCACACATTTCGGTCTCAACATCTTCTCCCATGTGAACATGTGGTTTACTAGGCAATGAATTTATCGCTTTCCAAACTTAAGGATCGTTTACACTAGATTGTTATGCGTATCAATAATCATGGTAATAGTGGCTACAAGTTTATTCAGAAATCTGGATGAAATCCTCACTTCACTATGACTGACTATCAGCCTGAGACCACAGAGACGAATCCAGAATCTTGGGCCCTACGGACTCGAGGAAAGTAGGTAGACTTTACATTCCTTAATCTTTGTATGTAAGGAGATAGAGGGGAAGTGGAATGGTAAGTGCTCCATGAAAGTAAATCTTTGAGAGACGCAAGGCTTAGATCGTATAATATAATCTACACCCGAAACATCCCACACCCAAATACGATGTTCAAGGTTGCTGGCTTTCTTCTTTGGATTTAGGTCACAACCGTCTCTTTCCCTCAGAGGAAGAACTGAACACTGTTTTTATAATGTGGAATCCACTCATCATACTACAGAATCATGCTTAGCTGGCTAGTTACAACTTGGAAGTGATTGGCTAAAAGGCTAATAATAGTGAGTTTTTTTTTACTTTAAAAGGGCATTGTACAAATATATGGGACACATTGCACATTACTTCAGTCTACCACTTTGGATCTAGTAGAGCCTCGATAAATCCTTTTCCTAAGACTAAGTAGCAACGGGTTTGGTCAAAGACACTTAATCCCTGCGATAGTGAACTATACAGGGTGAGAGATGGGCGTTTTAGGGCGTGTTAAGGATTTCGATGAGGGGATTCAGTGTCAAACACTAAGCGATGGGTAGACAGTTTAAGGCATACCTAAGTTTTCATATTAGCTCCGTAGTTTCTGAATTGGTCTGGGGATACAAGAGTTTAGAGGACATGACGGTTCGTGGGCTGTACATTGTGGATATAAGGAATGGATACACTTTGGGCCGTAGGGTCTTAGGATACTGGAGAATAGGAATGCCCCCTGGGGGTTGTAAACGGATCACGCACCCAGGAACGTGTACTTTGTAAATATGGTTGGATATGAGTAGACAAATAGAAGAAGATAAAGAGGCCTTAGATGAAGGGCGATAAAGGAGGAAAGTTCTTTGGTGAGGGAAAGTAAACTTTCCCCACTGGATTTTAGACCGTCGGCTAATTGATGGCCAAACAATGGGAGGAGGGACTCTGGCCTATTTACTCAACAATCTTCACAAGACTTAAATGTGCATCGGACCATTTCTATTTCCTATTGGTAGGGTTTGAAAAACCCAGGGGTTTAATAAGAAACCCCAACTACTAGTTTTTATGGCGACTTTCGCTTGGAATGGATTTGTTTGGATTCTTTCTCTATAGTTTATGACTGCTGTTTCCCTAAGGGGTACTTAACTTTACTCTGTAACATTTTCTTTCTTGCATAGGGTTCGACAAATCCCCGAGTTTTTGAGGTGGGATCGATAGTTGTTTTTTTTATTTGGTACGTACTTTCACCATGAAATTGAATAAAGTTTTTAAATATGAGGAAAAATCCAATATAAAGAAAGACTAGGCTAAATAACAGCCAAAAATCCTTTAGAAAATAACCTGGGTTTGTAAGCTTTGTTAGTGATTTCAATGTAGGTACAAGAAAATCCCAGAATAAACTACAAAAGCTAAGTGTTTTTTAACAGCAGATAAACAAGCTCACAGATAATCACATGCCCAAATACAAACGCCAAATCTGTAAACCCAACCCTAAAAAGTTTGTTTTAAAATGTTGAATATTTACTCAGAGAGTCTATAGAGACATTGGCCGTCATGAACTTCCGAGTTTGGGAAACGATGGCAAGACACAAGCAATAAACTACCAAACGGCTCAAGCTGCCTGGGCGAACTTGACAGAATCGATTGCCAAAATATTCCCTTTGCCTCTGAATGCTATCAAAGGGTATTCCTGGTTTGACTCATTGGATTTATGTCTTAAAAGGAAATGGGTGTTCCTCTCCCTCCTAGATATAAATTATCAACTACTTTAAATATTACCTTGAAGCTCATAAGAATGATACCAACGCTACTTCCTAGCCACAAGCACACGACAGCATGGAATTGATAAACTAATTAAGAATAATTGTACTCAATTAATGACGTCCTCCTAAGGTAAACCACAATCTATACAGACACACCACAATATCAGCCCTCAAGGCCGGGCTTTATACACAGTCTCAAAATTTAATAATGGGTGTGGCCCAAATATCCTAATGGCATTCATCACCCTTAGTGTCACCACCACTTTCAAGTAAAACCTCTCTCTGTGTCCTCTCCCTTCAACTTGCCGAACCTCAAAAGACTTACAATGCATTATACCTTCCTCATATATATTTATCATTACAGAATAAATTTACATTACCTTCTCCTCCGAATCTTATATACAGCTATTGAGGTCAAAGGGGTAAAAGTCAAGCCACAAACTTGTATCTTTCTAACCTTTTAGAGACTGAGCTCGGGAGATTTTAAAATCAAGAGGAAAGCTTACCATCATGAAGAGGATCAATAGACTGGATCATGAGTTGTAAGAGTCCGTGTCGAAATTTCGTCCCAGCATGCAGAATGGGCACAGAGCCCCTCCGCCCATGAGCGCTTAGTGGGGGCTTCAGCGTCGCACTTCCGCGCTTTGAGTCCTCCCCTGAAACGGTTTGCACGCTCGTCTGGCTACTCGAGGCTCCGTTGTTGACTCCCTTCTGTAATTCCATACATGGCCAAAAGATGTTAGTTGGGATCAGGTGGATAATTTTAAATTATATATCCAAAGCTATTTCTTTCATATTTTGGTGACAAAGAGGAGATTCTACTTGTATTGTTACTTGGTGTATTGAACATGACATGCACAGTTATGAGGGTTAGTAATAAAAGCTGGGCGGCTGGGTTATTTTTGTTTTTTTGTGAAGCAAAGCAGTTGTAGTTTGATTTGTGATTTAGATTTTAAACATCACGGTCCAACGGCTAGGCTTGTTTGTCCTGGATTCAAGCTCTGGGCTACTTTTTAGTGTCAGTAGCACTGCACACAACTTTGGAGAACATTCCTGTTTAGGACATCTCACTTGAAGCCCCTTGTTCTTTGATTTATTTGGGCTTGTAGAATTAATAATATGATATTTTCACAAGGGGAGGAACTCATTGTAAGAAAGTCTTTGTAGTCTGTACTCTTTGTTAGCCTATGAAACGATTTAATTCCAGGCGTGAAGCATTCAGAGAAGATTTCTTGACAATTCATTCTCTCAAGGCTTCCTCATTTAGTCGACTTTTATTTGCTGAGCAAAAGTTACAAGTGCCGCAAGTCAAATAACTACAAATAATTTATTTTATAGACAATGACGACTTTTTCATGCTCCGTGGTTCTAAAAGTCCTAAAACTTGATTTTAGATCGAGTGTTAAACATATTTAATGTAGCATCATTAATGACAAGGACTGTATTTTTATCTCCGAGACTAAAATCGTAGTGAAAGGATATGCATTTAGCAATTTTATTGACACCGTTGATGGACCGATAAACGGAGGGTATTTGAGAGTCTGCCACTGCCGAGTAATTAATATCCTTGAAAGAAAGTCCTTTAAAGAGGATCCCTCGCCAGTTTGCTGAGCAACTACACTCGCAAAATACTAAGTGCTTCCTTCCGTATTTAAGGGAGCATATAGGAAACACCACACACAATAAGAGCAACACGGCCCTATTATCTTTCCCCAGTTTTCCCTAAAACATTTCAACATGTCCAAAGTACCCGGACTTTACTGTCCCGAGTTTATAGTTTTTCTCATCTGCTTTCCACCCGCGTTAGAAACGTAGACAACCCTTTAGGAAGATCGAAGTGACTGCCCGCGGGAAGTGTAATGAAGCTTCATGAACTAAGTCACCCAAACTGTATAAAAAGAACCAACCCCTACTATCCCATCCCGTCCCTCGCAAGTTGCCGACAAATGTCTTTGTGGTCTCCAGTACTGTCATCCCACATTATTAATATCCCCTCTGGCTTCTTCTCAATGTCAACCCGCGTGTCATGGTCTTGTCAACACGGAGACACAAGTACACAGTGCTTATCTTGGGAAACTTGCGATGGCTCGGATGGCTCCCCCCACTGTAGACTAGACGAAAACTAGACTATAAAGGTCTCAAGGAACTTGCGGAGCCCTTCATAGTCCATACTGCTCTTTTATCCCTGGGCTTAATCATAAACTATTCCTCCTTGCATCTCTGCTCAACAAGAGCATCAAATTTTATTACCTCAACGTTTACCTCAGAATAAATATTTGCAAAGCTTTGGATGAGACCCTCAATATATGCCTACGTGTCTGTGGCTCAGGCTCTCAACCTTGGGGACTTGAATCCTAATACCCTGATACCCGATCCTTTATCTATATTAAAGTAAATCTATCCTATTGAAAACCAAATCAACTCAGAAGCCCAAGAGAGGAAGGGATGATGTAGCCTAATATCTTTGAGAGTAAAACCGCAATTTATTTATCTTCCATGTCACGGAGCTTCCACACGGGATAATATTGTATTTGTATTATGATCCAGCATAAGGAATGCTTTGAAAATATTTTGTAAAATACCCACTTGAGGATGTTTATCAACGCCTTGGGAGCTCCAAATTGCACATCTATTACACACAAGGATTACTCATAAATTTATGACAGGCTCTCTAAATGTATGTATTAAAAAAAATTCAAGGGGCTCGAGGAGTGGAGAAAGTATTTTGGAAAAATAAGAAAGTTTGGAGTGTCTATATTCAGTAGGAGTTTCATACATGGAAGCAATGGAAAGTACCCCCACGGGAACAGTGTATCCGTTTAAGGACATTTGAAATTCCAAGGGCTTGTTGTGTACATTTCGAAGGTATTCCCTGGAGGATTGTCCTCACTCTGTAATGCATTCATGAGTGTCTATAACACTGTGTGGGTTTGTTTGTAAGGGCTTATCTTCAAAGGTATGCTTGCATAATGCAGAGCCATGGGGAGCTGCCGCTTGGGACACTTGGGATTGAAGGAAGGACTTTGTGAATACTATTTGGCGGAAAGTTGATGAAAAATGAGGCTTTTTTCTCTTCCTTTATCCTCGAGGTGAAAGGAAGCAGTGAGATGCTCCATATTGCGAGGAGTTGGAGACAGCCTCTCAGCTTTACTTTGAATCATTGGGCTATTCATCGATCACGTTCTTTCCAGTCGACCCCAATTTATGTCTACTGTAGCGTAACATTTGAAAAGGAGCTGATTAAAACCGACTTCTGGCTGAAATCCAGTCTGGCTGAATGTATTTCTGGCTGTAATTTTCTGGCTGAATGTATTATGGCTGTACGATTTTGGCTGTCTACCGGACACCGTAAAACAGGTTTTATTTCAAGTGGGATGTTGTAGGTGTTATGACAAGCTTGTTTTATCATTTTTTGTGTTAATTGGGGATAAAAAAAAATCGGATTTCGAGCTGATTGGATTGGTCTTGTATTTCAAATAGTATTTTTGGGAAATTAAGTTCATTTGGAGCGGAATTTTTCTTATTTAATATGAGGGGTTTTAGTTTTTTTGACAAAAGGATCCGCGAATCTCCTCGGAGGGATTTTGACACATTTTAGGTGAAGGCTTCGAAACAGGGCATACAATAGATTTCCCCGAGCTTGGTATTGCTGTAGGCTTTTGATTCAGGATTTAGGGTAATTAATTAATTATACTTTCATATAGTTTGATTGTTGAACGTAGTCTTAATTAAAAAAGTTTTTTCAGACCCTTAATTCAAATGAGTTGGCAATTAGTGCTTAGTGCTTTTCATAAATTCGCAAATTAGTTAAAGTGAGTGTTGCCTACATTTGCAAGTCAATTTCATGGACACTTTGAGTATCAAAGAGGAATAGAAGGTTCTTGAAGGCATATCGACATTTGACCAAGTCATTTAGTTGAATACATTTCAATCAAAAAGTGTTGCTAGTAAAATGTTGTCATTATAATATTTTCCAAGAAATTATTCATACTCACTCCAGATCGAACTTAATTTTATAAGATGTTCCTTTGGTTAAATAACAAGGCGATATAGAAGTCTATGATTGACAAACCCAGAAGGGCTAATATAATAGAATAGTCACAAGCGTGAAACCCACTCTGAAACCTACATATTTTTAAAGCATATTTTATCCAGCACAATTTCTAAGTGATATGCCAAAGTTCTCATTTGACAACCCTCATCCTACACAGCCCCAAACCCTAGCCTAAAAATAACTGCTAAAAACACATACCAAAACAATCTTCCCAACATTGCTATATCCATGACCTTAATCTCAGTGAAAGTGGAATCCGAGTTTTGAGCTGAAATGGCACACCGGACAGATTTTTCATTAACTTTTCCGCACCAAATACTTTCACTAACTTTACTTTAAAAGCAATTCTGTGTACTTTCTCAAATACCTCCCCAAAAAGAACCCACATACCCATGCCTACTCAACAAATATGCTCATCCTTTCAAACGTGAGCGACTCAAACTTCTCACCGAACGATATGGAAGTTTCTTCTAAGGGAAAAGAAATAAAAGCCATCCTAGCCAAAAAAAAGGTAGCAGGTAGTAGATATCTTTACAGGTGGAGGAGATTAATGACTCCAAAGGGTTTAATACCTGTCACTTATATCCTCGTGGGATTTTTAGACTCCCCTTCATCTAAAACACCATCCCCACCATAGCCGTAGGTTCAGATGAGATTGACAACCTTTCCCTTGCATGTCATCACGCCAAATGTATTAATTTTATTACTTTCTCCGTTTCATGATCTCTAGCCTTGTTCTTGAAACCTCGTTCGTCGTCTAAAGGATCAAATTAGAAATGACCTTTCGGTTATCTGTAATAATACTACCCCCCTCGACCTTTGTGTCTAGCTTTAGTATGATGTGTCTGGTGGGGAGGATTCATTTGCATAAAATATCAGCCAACAGAGCACATTTTTGAATCCGTGAGAGGAATGGAAATATTGGAAGCATCGACCCACTTTCTTTTACACATTCAACACTGCCCATTTTTATTCATATTTTTTTTATGAATCCCATACTGGGAGAATAAAACTCTTGATAGCGTAATAGACAGCGTCGTAACATATCCTTTCTACGTCGTCCTACGCCTATTCGTAACGTGTCACTGAGCTCCCAACTAAAAGCGAAAATAGGCTACCTACTTTTCCACACTAGTCTCAGCCAGATTAAATGGATTTCAAAGCCCATGTCCTACAGCATGTTCGGAGTTATTGAGATTAGTGAGTGTGCAAGAACACATGATGTATGCACCGAACCCAACCCCTCGACACATGGCTGACATTCAGCCATCAAAGTATTCACTGAACTGAGAAAAGTGCACAACTAACTGTGTCTGTAACTGTAATTACTAATGAGATATGATCTATCATGCAATTCGTGCTGGAGGATAAGCTCGTCGTTTTTTTTATGCAGCGGTCGTTAGTCGTTAGTCATCAATTCATCAGAACTTGTTCAGTTTCACCATCACCACCACCCCCATGGTCTTCTTTGCTTGTTCAATCAACATGGGACAATAATGTATGTGTGTCAGTCTTGCTGAACGAGCGATTAGGACAGACATAT
The DNA here is from genome assembly GCA_034694785.1 of Agrenia bidenticulata. Classification (NCBI taxonomy): domain Eukaryota; kingdom Metazoa; phylum Arthropoda; class Collembola; order Entomobryomorpha; family Isotomidae; genus Agrenia; species Agrenia bidenticulata. The sequence goes on along the minus strand of JAQFYM010003096.1, from coordinate 4,139 downwards.
CTGCACAATGCATATATACAGAGTGAGCACGGTCGTAAATACGTGAAATCATGTTTATTACGCGAAGTATACAAACACATTGCACTTTCTCCATATAGTCCGTCATACTTAGGACCAGGCTTCTAATTAGTCTACATCAATCAATTCCGACTTCGTTTCGAGGTTTCTGGAAACCCCTCTTTCGCTTCCTCTGAAGCCTTGGGACTTCAAAGAGACACATTACCTAGCTGTGAATTTTAAAGAAGGGGTAACAGAGCTGAGTTAAATATAGATGAATGTTAAACAAATCGAGGATGAGTTTCAAGTGCTTTCCCCAGAAACTTTAACATCTTTTAAAGATTCTCTGACGCCCTTAGGGTGAATTATATTAAGTCGTGGTGTGGTACTCAATTTTCAACTAAGAAGAAAACTGATATTAGAAGTTAATATTAAATACGAGAACGCGTAGATGGTAAATTGGCAAGGAGTACACCCTACAAGTACAGTAGCCTAGATACGATACAAGATTTAAGGGATAAAAATGATTGGGGATAAAAGGAGCTAACTTTTTCAATTAACTAACAACACACGTATATAGAGGGATTTACAAGACTGCAAGCGAAAACTAACGCATTCGTTAGGCTTGTTTTACTTTTTAGAATAAAGTTAGGCCAGCAGAGCATCCAGGGGCTAAATAGTTAGGTTGGTAGGTAAAGGGGTGATGGGCTCAAGGTAGAATAAATGCCCATGCTACATGGACGTCCCCCTCCCCTGGCTCCTGTTGGCTTCGTGTATATTTCAATGTTCAACGTTCACTGTTCAATCTCAATGTTTAACAAGAGACAAAGTTGTAGCAATTTGTACCCAAACTTTCTCACAAAGACTAACAAAACTACTAACAAGGCAGAGTAGGGTCGAGGAAATAGTTTTATTTCCCATGGTAAAAAAAACTACACTTGGACGTGCGGCTATAGTCCTCGTCTCTGAGAAAGGTTGAGAATGAAAACTAACAATAGCTCTACACAAGTACCAACTTATTTCCCATCCGCAAATACTCGTACATGGCTAATGACACTGAGAGATATTCAGATTCAAGGTTCCTTCAAATACAATTCACACCCAGAAAAAATATTCTTGAAACATGCAAAAATTTTTTCTAGATAGCTAAGGAGATTTTCGCGTGTTTTTTTGCCCAGTTCCCTTTCGGAAACGGCAAGGTCGATTCCGTATAATATTTACGTGCTCGGCGTCTTGCAGAGGTGCAGCAGTAGTAGTTGCTAGTAGTCCAGGGGCATCGGAGATGGATTCATTGGCTTCCTGTCCATGATCCTTGAGGAGAAAGGGACCCTGCTGGGATTTACGTGAATAAAATTTGCAAGTACTTTGAGCCTCCAATCTGAGGTACTGAGTACTGAAAAAACTGCATACTGCACTGCCTGGTTTTGAAAGATATACACATAGCAAGTATCCGCAGTAATTTCTAGCACTGATTGCTATTTACGATTGTGTTTTGATTGTGAAATGGGCTTCACATACACGTGTATCCGGATTTGAAATAGCCATGAGGGGAACATCAAAATGTTCTCGACCTATTTGTCAACGTCCCTCTGAGCTAAATTACATGAAATAACTTACTTGCCAAGATTGTTATCTAGATTTCATTCATCAGAAAGAAGGCTGGTCCGAATTTCGAGACTCGAAAACCAACTGAAAACTGATGGAATCGGAAATTTTAAATAGTGTTGTTGTCATGTTTCTGAATAAGGGCAAATTACTCCCAATGGAATATCTTTAGAATCGAATAAAAAATCAAGAAAAATTAGGAGTTGGGATTTTTTTTAGAAAATATACTTGAATTTTGATTCTTGCGCGCTTTCGCGAAAACTTTCATGCCAATCTGGCTTGAGAATCATTCCCCTTGCCACTGCAAAGTTTCGCTGAGTTCGCTGTATTTGAATTTATTTGCATTACCGATATTGAAATACAACTAGCAGCTTAAAGGATCCCCACAACACAACCCTGACTTGCAGATGGACGTTATTAGATTTGTATTGTTCCGAACTACCCAGCCCATAATAATAAGCGTGTCACTTAACGTCCCTGTCGTGAATCCCAAAAGTCAAGAAAGCACACAATCTGCCAACACACCCAATCCGGAAATTTCAAATCAAACTCTCCATAATACAAACTCTGCTTAGTCTCGAACATCCGTTTCCATTTTCATCAATCTGTGTCCCCGAATAATATTAGGGGAAAATAGCGTTTTACGTTCGATTTGGATTCCCTACCCCATCCACGTACTAGTTCGTTGACATTAAATCCACACAGAACTGGGTTGCATGTAAATTTCTTAAAAGCCAATCATGACTCTACCGTTGTCAGGTACATCGTCTCAAACGTCCCATATCCAGTCCCAGAAGACCTCTTCCATCTCCACTCGTTATGAATACATAAATAATAAATCCCCTAAAATATAACAACTTCTTTTATCACATCGAGTCATCAGCTATGCTCATGGGTGTCACCCAAACTCTGGAGTAGTTTCGAAATATATATGGCCATCCATTAATTTATTATTAGCCTGGTCTCATGGTTACGACTTCCGACCTCTAAAAAGCGAAAGGTATTTATTGCCCACGCCGAGGTCCTCCCGGTTGTTCGTACCTGTCGAAGCCTCTCCACTTTGAAATGAAAACCCTTGGAGCGATTTAGCTCAGTGTGAAATGACGGATAGGACGCGAACTCGGCAAGATTTTTAATGGTTTAATAAAATCATTAAATGACACGTAGGCCAAGTTGTTAAAGCCTCCACCAGGTTGTGGAAGGTAGCCTTGGGGTTTTGATGACCCCGTCTAAATTTTTACGAACGCCTTAGTGGGAATGAAAGGAAACGCGTATTAAAATTTATTTATCCCTCCTTGGAAAAGCATGTTATTAAATCTTTTAGTATTTTTTTGCTACTGCCGATTACAGTCAGCAAAGGCTTGGATTCATCCTAAAAACTAAAATGGAGTTATAAATCCATTTTATTTCTTGGAACTGAGCCCTAAACCGTAAACACTGTACGAATCAATACATTTATAGAGTTCCAATGTCCCGAAATCCAGCGGGGGTTTATTGGAAATGTTAAAAGTTAAAATTCCATTCGGCTCTGCCAAAGGTGTCAGTTTTCTGACATTGGGCCAGTTGGGGAGTGTGCAAAAGCCAAGACCAAAATGAGGAAGAAATTCAGGCTTCTCCTTTTTCCATTTGAGTCTCCTGATAAGAGCGACACGGTCATTTTATGAATTTTTAATTAATTATTTCCCTGATAAGTTGAATTCACCTAGTGAAGCCAGGGGAGAGTATAAAATTACAAGTTTCAAGATGTTCACGAATTAGAATTTAATAATTCCTACTATCTCATCGAGAATCCAAGCTTGAGTGGGTTCTTGAGATCGACCCAAAAAAAAAGTTTAATTAAGAGTTTCTCAAGAAATAGGAATTCTTTGGTAGATTTTAACCGCCTGAGGGCCCCCATAATCCGTAATATTGCCTCATAGGTTCATAACAATATCCCAAGTTCTACAAGAGCTGCCAAGATACCTCTAAGGGGTAAACAATGGAAGAACATCAAATGGAGCAGAAGAAGGAAGACTATTGGCCAAGTTGGGATATTTTCTCTCACAGAAAAGTGGAGATGACGGGAGGGAGGGATAGATTTCTGTATTTGCCAAGGGGAAGTGACAGAGCCGCTGTCCCTTCTTCCCCAAATCCAAAAACTACTACAACCAATTCTGTCAACTTTCTCTCAGGAGAAAGCCCATGTAAGGATGTGTTCCAATTCACGAAACAATTTTCGAAAGCTTTGACACGTCCTAGGATATGTTGAGATTTTATTACTCTCTTCTTGTTTAGCTTCTCTCTGAGCAATTAGTACATAAATTAAAGGGACTTTTCTTCGGATGAAATTGCCTTCAAAATTTATAATGGAGAGTCTTAATATCCAACATTTCTCCCCGGCAGTCGGTAAATATGTACCGGTAAATATGTACCCGGTAAATATGTACCAGTAAATATGTCCCGGTGGTAAATATGTCCCCATGGTAAATATGTACCGATAAAAAAAATTGTTTCAGATTTTTTTACAAGTGAAAATTATTATAACTAGGTTACCCATA